>JADBJO010005606.1:97500-100000 GCA_016801955.1 Conus betulinus | reverse complement strand
TCATCCGGACCGCTCACAACGGAGCGTGGATGTCAGCGAGTCTTTCTTTGTCTCTTTCGTTGCCCGTGTGTTGGCTCAGTTCACTGGTTGGTCGGTGATGTGGGCTGGTGATGGATTAGATGGTTGGTTGGAGGGCTGGTTGATCGATTAAATGGTTGGTTGGAGGGCTGGTTGATCGATTGGATGGTTGGTTGGAGGGCTGGTTGATCGATTGGATGGTTGGTTGGAGGGCTGGTTGATGGATTAGATGGTTGGTTGGAGGGCTGGTTGATTGATTGGTGGTTGGTTGCAGGGCTGGTTGATCGATTGGATGGTTGGTTGGAGGGCTGGTCGATAGATTACATGGTTGGTTGGAGGGCTGGTTGATAGATTACATGGTTGGTTGGAGGGCTGGTTGATCGATTACATGGTTGGTTGGAGGGCTGGTTGATAGATTGATGGTTAGTTTGGAGGGCTGGTTGATAGATTAGATGGTTGGTTGGGGGGCTGGTGAGATTAGATGGTTGGTTGGAAGGTGGTTGATAGATTAGATGGTTGGTTGGAGGGCTGGTTGATGATTGGATGGTGGTGGTTGGAGGGCTGGGTGATATAGATTAGATGGTTGGTTGGAGGGCTGGTTGATAGAGTAGATGGTTGGTTGGAGGGCTGGTGATAGATTAGATGGTTGGTTGGAGGGCTGGTTGATAGAGTAGATGGTTGGTTGGAGGGCTGGTTGATCGAATAGATGGTTGGTGGGGTGGGAGTGAGGGGGGGGGGGGGGGGGGGGGGGGGGCGTGGGGTGAGAGGTAGATGGTAGGTTGGAGGTTTGGTTTATAGATTGGATGATAGGTTGGAAGGCTGGTTGATAGATTGGATGGTCGTTTGGAGGGCTGTTGACAGATTAATGGTTGGTTGGAGGGCTGGTTGATAGATTAGATGGTTGGTTGGAGGGCTGGTTGATAGATTAGATGGTTGGTTGGAGGGCTGGTTGCGGGATGGGAAGTTGATTGGTTGATGGTCAGTAGGTTTCTTAGTAAAGTGGCTGATTGTTTGGTAAGTTGGTCGGCTGGTTGATAGGTATGCTGCCTTGCTGACTCTTGGGTAGGTTGGTTGATTGGTAGATTGGCTGTCTGGTTGGTTTGCTAGCCGGTATGTTTGTAGATTGGTTGGGTAGCTAATTGGTAGGTTTGCTGGCAGACTGGTTGGCTGGTTAGTAGTTTGGTTGATTGTTTAGTTGATTGGATGGTTGGATGTCTGGCTGTCTTGTAAGTTGGAGAGTTTGAAATATGTAACGAGAAGATTCAGACCAGGAATGGCAGTTGGAAGTAACATGCTTGTTGTGCAAAACTGTCAGTTGGAGTGTGTATTAATATGTCCATTTCGTTTTAAAAAAAAAACACACTTTGTTTTGCTGGGCTCTCACGAAGCATTCGTGAAATCTGTATACCACTCAGATTCTCCCGAAACGTTCCCTGCTGCACAACCTGAATTTACATGTGAGAAAGATCCACATTCTAATAAAAGTCAGAAAAATGAGGAAACTCCGGGCATGTGCGTTTCAGGACCTCCGAGCCGTAGTTTTCGCCTGCGTCCGTCTGCACGTCTTTCAGCAAGATGACGCAAAAAAAAATAAATAAAATAAATAAAATAAAAAAAAAAACCGATAATACTAAAGCGAAAACTGTAAAAAAAAAAATCATGGACTGATTTTAGGGCAACCTGACGTTAAGATGAAGTCTGGCCCAGGGACGGACTCGTTAACTGTAGTCACAGATCCGTTGTGTGCATCTCAGCGAAGGGCAGATATAGGACCCATTCAGCAAGATCGTTACATAACTTCTATTTAACATAAATACTGTATTTACCAATTGATGGCTATTTTTGTGGGAATATCATTTCATGAAAAAAGAATTCATATTGATTTGTGTAGCAACATCTTTTATAGGGGATACTAAAGTTTTGTTTTAGTAATATGGTTTCATGAAATAAAACATATATAATAAGAATTTTCTTAGGACATAGATGTGGATATTTCTAACTTTCTATATACTGTTGTTAAAAAGAACATGGGAAGTGAGTCTTTAATCTGTACCTACTGTTACCTCCCCTTACGGACATTTTTCCCCACCCATAAACGGACTTGCTGACATATGTTTAAAGAAAACAAAGCAAACAAACAAACAAATAATGAAAATAATGGAAACCTGCTTATAGACTAATTTTGTGGCTTATATTCCAGTCAAGAAACCAGTTTTTCGGCTGTCCAGTTTGGTCTAGATCCGGGTCAATGGGCGAATTTAATATGTGTTTGACGTTGGTAGAGGTCTGCGATGTCAACAGTATACTATTCATTTAAAAAAAATTATAAATAATATTTCTTTGTATACTCCTCGGTATTTCTCCATCATTTCTCTTTATGCGTATGTTTACTTCTCTCAGTTTGGATCGCTTGCTAGATAGGGACGCACTGTGTATATTTCTGGGTATTTCTTTATCATTTTTCTTCTTATATGTTTTACTT
>JADBJO010005606.1:82500-92500 GCA_016801955.1 Conus betulinus | reverse complement strand
GTATTTGTCGCCCAACGCCGGTCTGTTCGTTTGCTACTTAATGCGCGCACTGGTTCTTGTGCCTCTGACCTCTTTCTGTCCGAAGCGCTGACCGATGCTGACAAAGCTCCTGTAATAAACCACACAACAGTCAACGCATGCATTGTCCCACACACCTCCCCAAACCTAACGATCGAAATCAAACTAATGACTTGATCTTAACTGAAGCATGCCAATGGTCGAAGTCATATCAACGCGCTGTTGACAAACTCGATAATCAATCACTCGGTCATCATCAATCACTCGCACTTAAGTAGGGAAGACACTTCTGAAATTCTGCTTTCCTCGAGAAATTCATTCGAAATACTTTATCTCACCTGTAATCAATAGGGCAAAGGCTCTTTTTTTCCCCACAGATCTGACCAGCACAGAGATTGCAGGACTTGGGTCTGTTGATTGATGTCAGCGGAACATGCGGAGTGAGCATTACGAACTGAAGGTTTCTAGTGACTACTGGACGTGGGGGGAAGATGTCGATCAGCGACTGAAGGTGAGGAGCAGACGATACAGTCCGGTTATGACGCGGTCTGAGGACCTTAACCATCAGCAGCTGGTCAGTCTACCCGTAAAAGTGGCCAGAAAAGCGTCACCAGGACCACCTCAAATGATCAAAAACCAAGCCTCCTCCCATCCCTCAAAAAAAAGCTATAAAAACAACAAACCCCCCCCTCCCCCCCAAGAAAAAAAAGCCGGCACACACACACACACACACACACACACACACACACAAGCTGTTAACAATATTCAAAGGTTGACCATTCTGCATTAACTATGGGAGTTTTTTTTTTTTTTTTTTTTTTTTTTTTTTTAAACAGAGTCAGCTTTATCCAAATTCACGCCAGTAAAATAATCATCAACGGAAAGAAACGAAACATACCGTTCAAAAATTGTTCAATGCGGGGAGATAATCTTCTCAAACGGACCTAAATGCGCCTAAAGTTACAAAGTATATTAACATTTTTTTTCTTCTTGAAACAGACATCGACAAGAACCTCCGACATGCACATCGTTCTCATGACAAGGGAAAGAATCAAAATCCGTCTGAGCACTTCTCGATTCCTATCAGTTTGATTCCCTTACTTTCGCCGCACGAAGCTTTTGATGTCGCATGGATCACGATGTGTGTCCTGCAAGACTAATACTAGTCAAACATCAGTTCATATAATTGTTTCACACCAACAATTCCAGACGATCGTACAGACAGAACCCATGAATTTCAACCCTCACCAATTTTCCTGTTCTGACAGATCTCTTTTTTCGCCTAGAAATTGACCCCCCCCCCCCCCCCCCCAAAAAAAAAAAAAAAAAAAAAAAAAAAAAAAAAAAAAAACCAACCAACCAACCAACCAACCAAACCAAAAAAAAAATCAAGTTTCAAATTTTCCGTCAATGCTACATGGCAACCTTTGTATACACATTTTTTTTTGTTTCGTGAAACAAATGAACCACACTGTTTGATTGTAATATCCCCCTATCTCCCCCCCCCCCTCCCCCCCCCCCCCTTTATTTTTTCATCTATACCCTCCCCCCCCCCCCCCCATCTTTTTTCGCTACATATTTACCCCCTCCCTCACCCTTCCTCGCGATAGCTTCCACCACGTCCACAGCGCCACCTCTCTCCTCCACGCTTCTTATTCTATCCCTGCACTTCCTTCCCCACCACCGTGTGTGTGTGTGTGTGTGTGTGTGTGTGTGTGTGTGTGAACATTTATTTCTTCGTGGTATGATTCACGTGGAAATAGGGAACACGATGATCAGAACACTAATCTGCAATCAGAATTTGGAATATCCTTCTCTACCCATCTTTCTCTACCCCCCCACCCACCCCCCCCCAGACTTCTCTGTCCCCTCCCCAGCCTTCTCTGTCCCATCCCCAACATTCTCTGCTCCCTCCTCAGCCTTCTCTGTCCCATCCCCAGCCTTCTGTGTCCCCTCCCCGACCTCTTTGATCTCTCCCCAGCCTTCTCTGTCCCCTCTTCAACCTCCTCTCTCCCCTCCCCTCCCCAGCCTTCTCTGTCCCCCCCCAGCCTCTTCAACCTCCCCCCCTCTGTCCCCCCCCAGCCTTCTCTGTCCCCTCTTCTCTGTCCCCTCCCCAGCTCCTCTGTCCCCTCCCCAGCCTCCCCCTCCTTCTCTGTCCCCTCCCCCCCAGCCTTCTCTGTCCCCTCCCCAGCCTTCTCTGTCCCCTCCCCAGCCTTCTCTGTCCCCTCCCCAGCCTTCTCTGTCCCCTCCCCAGCCTTCTGTGTCCCCATCCCCCATCCCAGCCTTCTCTGTCCCCCCCAGCCCCAGCCCTCTGTCCCCTTCCCCAGCCTTCTCTGTCCCCCCCCAGCCTTCTCTGTCCCAACCCCAGCCTTCTCTGTTCCCCTCCCCAGCCTTCTCTGTCCTCTCCCCAACCTTCTCTGTCCCCTCCCCAGCCTTCTCTGCCCCCTCGCCAACCTTCTCTGTCCCCCCCTTCACTGTCTCTTGCCCAGCCTTTTCTGTCCCCTCCCCAGCCACTCTGTCCCCAACCCAGCCTTCTCTGCCCCCTCCCCAACCTTCTCTGTCCCCCCCCCCCCCTTCACTGTCTCTTGCCCAGCCTTTTCTGTCCCCTCCCCAGCGTTTTCTGTCCTCTCCCCAACCTTCTCTGTCCCGTCCCCAGCCTTCTCTCCCCGCCCCCTCCCAGTGCCCTAACTGATGTTGTCGAGGTCTAATCCAAATAATCTTCCCCTTCCCCTGCCCGTTTCCAAGGAAAGTAAAGTTGTCAAGGCTGGGGCTATGTCGGTCAGGTATATTCCTAGGAACCACAGCGGTATCTGAAGAAGCCCAGCTGAATACAGTACTCTCTCTCTCTCTCTCTCTCTTTCCTTTTTTTCTTTTTCGTTTGTCTTGTCTTTATCAGCAAGCACTGCACTCAGAAGCCAACTGCGCTCTCCCACATTAATGGGAGGAAGAAGACCTGGTTTTGGAAAGAGGAGACAAATGTCAGAGAGAACAGGGCCAGACAGTGGGCTGAGGTAGATGAACAGACTGGCAGTCGGCTTACTGAAGACTGAAAACGAAACTGACAGAAGAAGAAAACAGGTCGGGCAGTGATTCGGTAACAAGAGACAGTCTTGTGTTTAGGCAACCCCCCCCCCCCCCCCCCCCCCCCCCCCCCCCCCCCAGTAAAGGGGTTAAAAAAAAAGCATGAAAAAGAAGGCAGACGAACACTCACACAAACTGTACCGTGTACTTGTGGAGCAGTAAATGCTTTGGAAATCGCACACACTGGTCGCTGCGCTCTCCACACCCACCTCCCATTCCCACCCCACCCCTCCATCTACCATTACCATTCTGCAACCCCCCCCCCCCCCCCCCCCATCATCTTCTGTCCCCGCGAGTGGCCATGACAGCATGTAAAGACTGACTAAATAACACCAGTCTAAGCCATGACAGCGACAGAACAGTCGGTCACTGGTTCATTAGAAAGCCACACTAATCAATTGACGACGATCTGAGGGCTCGTCTGAGCTGTAATCATTCATTTAACAACTGTACCGTGAGCTCCTCGTGCGAGTAACGGCCGTTCTTGTTTCCTCTCCACTTAAACTATCACCCCGCGAGAAACGGCGTGTTTTGGAACTGCTGGTATGGCGACAGCAGACGACAACTGGTCAAGCGTGTGACTGACTCACTGGCTCGTTCATTTCGTTCACGGCTAGCCCCGCGCAGTGAACCTCATGCCACTTGTAGTCGTCGCTTCCGGAGAGAGAGTCCATAGGAGCAGGCTGGCACTATGAAAGGAAGTGGAAAACGGCTCAGTTAGTTTCGTTGACCAGTTGTGTGTTTTAACGCTTTGGAATTGAGACGCTCTGTTGGCTCTGCAGATTTGGAAACGTTCCTGTTGGGGGTGAGAGGTGAGTATGGATAATTACTGGTGCTTAATAATTGGAAAGAAAACAGACATTTATAACAGTGAGAAAACCAAATTATGTGATTGTGTCACTACATAGACCATATATTGATAAATGTACAGGCTGTTCAGATGATCTTTGATTTTTAAAAAAATTAAGCATGATATCAGAAAAGGCAAAATTCCATATTAAGTTTATGTCATTAATGTAAGCAAGCCTCAGCTATTGAGTAAGCTTAATCTATTACTTGGACCGCAACAAACCTCTCTCTCTCTCTCTCTCTCTCTCTCTCTCTCTCTCTTTACAACGCTGATAGTTTTACTCGCTTTACATGTGGTCTTTGCATTTCACCATTTTTTAATAAAAAAAATAACCTTAGTGTGCAATCGGTTCAGCACCAGATTCTTTCTTGCCTGTCCTAAAGTAACTTACCACTGAGCTTATGCTGGGTTTTATGCAATATCGGACTTTTTCTTTTTAAAGGCAGAGACTTCGATTTTCTTTAGTTCATTTTTAGTCGTCAGCATCTGTTCACTTAAAATCTTCGACAATAAAAAGAAACTTGTGGATTTTGTTAAGGAACTCGATCGATTTACCCCACCCAAACTCCTCATTTGTAAAAGCTTGTAGCTTATTCACTTTACCTGCGATAAGATATTCTTATTTGTATCCTTCTCTCTCTCTGTCTCTCTCTGTCTGTCTCTGTCTGTCTGTCTGTCTGTCTCTGTCTGTCTGTCTCTCTCTCTCTCTCTCTCTCTCTCTCTCTCTCTCTCTGTGTGTGTGTGTGTGTGTGTGTGTGTGTGTGTGTGTGTGTGTGTGTGTGTGTGTGTGTGTGAATGTGTGTGTGTGTGTGTGTGTGTGTGTGTGTGTGTGTGTGCAAAATCTTGTACTAGCTGTAGTTTATCCATTGTATCCGTTTAAAAAACCGACTGTTTTCCACACCACTGCCTACATGACCATCGTGACGATAGGTGTTTTACCGGTTTAATACCACTGCCCACACGGCCATCGTGACGATAGGTGTTTTACCGGTTTAAAACACCTACCGTCACAATGGCCGTGTGGGCAGTGGTGTGGCAAACAGTCGGTTTCCAAAACTTTCCCCCCACACTGACATCACAGGGTGGGTATTGAGCGTATGTCAATGTCCAGTGTTGACTTAATTGACGGGTCTACCACAGCCACTGTGACCGCCATGAAATGGCCCCTACCATAGCTTCACTCTCTTCATTACTATCATTTTTTTTTAAAAAATCACGAACGTTGTTGTGGTTGTGGGTGTTGTTGTTATCATAATCATCATTATTGTTACTGCTGTTGTTATTATCATTATTGCTATCGTTATTGTTGTCGTTGACGTTGTTCTTATATCATTCTTATCATCATTGTTCATGTTGTCGTTGTTGTTATATTGTCTGTTTTTGTTATTTTGTTCTTGTTGTTCTGACACCAGGGGTTCTGAGTATACAGCCCTTCCTCCCCATCCCTCCTGTCGCCTCCCTTAACGTACCCAACCCACTTATTAAAAAAAACCCAAAAGCGCCTAGAAGGGTACTTTCAACGGAATATGCGGCTCCTCCCCGCCTGTATTTGGCGAGTGGGAATCGCTGAACCCAAGTAAGATCTGCTACTGCTGCTGTCCGCCCTCTCCTTCCCCTCTTCCACCTCCCTCTCCCCTATCTTATTTTCCAACCCCGCCGTGTTCAACAACGTTTTGACAAGAATTCCTCGTCCAGAACACTAGAATCAGCTTCAGCTACCTCGTCCTCCATACCTCCCTCCTCTTCCCTTGTTTAACAACTTTCTGGGCCTCTGTGGATCTTCAGCTTGATGGGAAGCCCTTCCTTGCCCCATCCTCCCTCCTCCTCCCCCCCCCCCCCCTCTCTCTCTCTCTCTCTCTCTCTCTCCGACGAAGTGATTTCCTTTGAATATGTTGAGATACTCTTAATGTTTGGAAACTTACCATGCACGGTGTACAGGGCTAACATTTTTTTTTTTAGGCCCAGGCCATTTTACCGCTATGGAGCACTGCTGGTACCATTCACCATACACGGGAACGAGGTGGGAGGGGACGGAGGAGGTGGAGGTGGGGGCAATCTTGAGGGTCAGCGTCAAATAGGTACCACCAACTATCCCCGGGAAATTGGCTGTTTCAGATTTCATTTGAATTCTGTAATCCTCCCCCCTCAAAAAAACAAAAAAAAAAGTCAAGGTGGAGCTTGTGTGTCGGGCGATGTATTCATAGTCTGTTAATGGAGGCGGGCGGTTTTCAGACTGCAAAAGCATTTGAATGTTATTCTGAAATCATCACATCAAAAGTCACCTTAGAGACAAAGCAGAATGGTGGTGAGAGACAAAGCAAAATGGTGCGTGGGCTTGTATGAAAGACAAAGATTAGAGTTCAGAAGAGAATCTGACGACGAAACAGCGTTGTCAAACTCACGCACACACGCGCGCACACACACACACACACACACACACACACACACACACACACACACACACACACCACCACCACCACCACCACCACCACCACCACCACACTACACCACACTGACCGGACTATGCAAAAAGTGACTGGACAGTTTTAGAGCTGAGAGATTTGTATTTACCCACCAAACAAGCTAACATCCCGAACTGGCAACACGTTTGGACGAAGTCCTGAACAAAGAACTGTCCCGTTTGCGCGCAGTAAAACAAAATGTGCACAGCTGTCTACTGTCCGCCCCATACGCATTTCGTTCTTTTTGATGCAACATTTTGTGATTGAGGAATTCTAAATGAAATCTGGGCCACATCTCTTTGGCTTATGTATGCCGTTTGTTAGTGACATGTTTGGCTCCACAGCTGAAGAGCGTGCAGATCATGACTGTCGCTTTGAAAACAGTCCTGTGGCAAGAGTACAATCACCCACAAAAGTAAGTAATAATCATGTTTTTAAACACCCCGAATCGTTCGTCTTGCGTGCTAGTTTTGTTTCCATGCAAATGTTAAGAAAGAGAGGGGGTTAGTTACCGCCAAGGACACAGACAAACATAATTAATACGGTCCATGCAAATGGTCAGATTTTCAACATTTTGTTTTCGAAGTAAGAAAAATGGGGAGGAGTCTTTCGAATAGTAGTAGCAGGCGGATGTATTGTAGTAGCAGGCGGATGTATTGCAGTAGTAGTAGTAGCAGGCGGATGTATTGTAGTAGCAGGCGGAGGTATGGTATAGCAGGCGGATGTATTGTAGTAGCAGGCGGATGTATTGTAGTAGCAGGCGGATGTATTGTAGTAGCAGGCGGATGTATTGTAGTAGCAGGGCGGATGTATTGCAAACTGTATAATGAAACTTCCAACACCATTTGGCCTTCTTCCTTGCGCTGAACTCAGAAGCAATCTGGAGCGATCAAAGCTAAGTGCATTTTCGTTATTTTGTTCGTCTTTGTTTCACCTGAGGAAGACCTAAGAGGTCGAAACGCGTTGTTGTGTGTTGTCTTGTGACTCGATAGTCCACGTTTGTATGGGCGGTTCGCTGACATTTATTTAAGATTTGTGTAGATTTCCGCCTGCAGTCGTTTCACTTTGCAACTAGAACCATTTGTGTTGTTTTTCTTGCACGTTAGCGGTTGTGGCTGTATGAACAGCAATATCGAATGAAGTTGTTCTTGTATTCTGTTTGAAAACTCCAAGAGATAGAGAATAGTAGGGGTGGACTGTGTACCGTGGTAACAACCAACGTGGATAATGCCTCGCCTTCTCGTTGAAGGGGTGGCCAAACAAGGAGAGATGTTTGCAGACAAAGTGTGTTTGTGTTAACGATTGACCATGGACACAGCGCTGCGTGCTGGCCGTCCCCGACTGGACGGGTGGGTGCCACCATCGGCTGTAAAAACGGGTGTATGTCTGTGGGTGCCACGGGCACGACCTGACCTGCCCGGTGCCACCCCGTGTACTTTGAGCGAGCGACATCGGCACAGGACACAGTCGGTGAATGTGCTGATAGTGCTCCACTCTCCGTCTCTCTCTCTCTCTCTCTCTCTCTCTCTCTCTCTCTCTCTCTCTCTCTCTCTCTCTCTCTCTCTCTCTCTGTCTCTCTGTCTCTGCGTCTGTCTGTCTCTTAGACTTTCTGTGTCTATGTCTTGATATGTCTATCAGTCATTCTCTCTCTCTCTGTCTGTCCCTGTTTTCTCTCTGTCTCTGTCTGTCTGTCTGTCTGTCTCTGTCTGTCTCTATGTCTCTGTCTCTCTATGTCTCTGTCTCTGTTTCTCTGTCTCTGTCTGTCTGACTGTCTCCCCGCTCTCTCTCTCTCTTGTGTTTGTCTGTTTGTCTCTGTATCTGTCTCTCAGTCATCTCTGTCTGTCTGTCTCTCTATCTGTGTGTGTGTGTGTGTGTGTGTGTGTGTGTGTGTGTGACAATCTTTTTCTTTCCCTCCCTCCCCCCCTCTCTCCCCTCCCCTTCCCCCCCCCCCCCCCCCCACCCCTGTCCACCCCCCCTCCCCCCCCCCCCCCCCCTCTCTCTCTCTCTGTACAAAATCGCCGCCCAACCAAGACTGGAACCAGGAACCTCCGAGTTGTGGCCTCCTGAGTTGGTGCAGTGTCTCTGACTGGATGACCAGTCGAGATTATTAAAAAAAATCATTTTCGTTCTCGAATATATCCGTGTGACTGTTTTTTTTTTTTTTTTTTTTTTTTTTTTTTTTTTTTTTTCAAGAGATAAAGGTGACACTCCTGAATCTGGAGGACATATAACACACTCCTAGTTTCTTACCTCGCCCACTTTTCTTCCAAACTCCTCTTACGTATCTGTGTTTATCAGTTGTGTTTTTTTTTCAGTAAGTCTCTTTGTTGTGTTTTTTGTTACGTGCTGCTTTTTGTATAGTTTGTTTGCGTCGCTGACTTGTTTACAGAGTTTTATGCGAAAAGCCGACAAAAGAGGTCTGGTGCCTTGTTTGAAGTAGCAAATTTGATTCATGTAGAATGGCAAAGCTCCGTTGGAATTGATTCTTTATTCATTCGTCCACTGCGGAGTTGTGTGGAGTGGAGATGGTCTGTTACCAGCTGCACGAAGAGCATATTCAGGTCCAAATACAGCAGCGTATCTGGCATTGTGGCTGAAACTTGGAGCAAACTGTGGCCCGTCGTCTTGTTTCCGGCGATGACAGATGGTGTAAGCGGGGACTTGATGGCTATGAGGGTTCGTGAAAGTACATAATGTGTGCATCATGTGAGAGGAGCTATGTTGCTGCACACTTACGTGGTGTGGCAAGTGCTTTCAAGCTTTCGCCGTTTTTTTTTTTTTTTTTTTTCTTTCTTTCTTCCTTCATTTCTAATTTTCTTTTTGTCTTCTTTTCCTTTCTTCCTTAGGGGTTTGAGCACCTAGATTGATAATATACAATCATTGAAGTATTCTTTTTTTATTTGTATGCGTCTATGTGTCCGTCTGTCTGTTTTCTCTGTCTGTCTGTCTGTCAGTTTGTCCTGTCTGTCTGTCAGTTTGTCTCTCTCCTTTTATTTCCTTTCGCTTTCCGTTTGTGTGCCTGTCAGTCTTCTTGCCTTCTGTTTGTCTGCCCCTCCCTCCCTTCCCTATCTGTCTGTCTGTCCGTCCCTCAGTCTGTTTGTCCCTCTCTCTCTCTCCTCTCCCTCGGAGAGAGAAGGCGAAGAAGAAGACAAAGAAGAAGAAAAAAAACTAAAGAAGAAGAAGAAGAAGAAGAAGAGAGAGAGAGAGAGAGAGAGAGAGAGAGATTGATTCAGGTGTGGCGGGGTATAATATGGAGAGGAACAAAGGGGGGGGGGGGGGGGGGGGGGGGAGAGATGGTGAGTCGAGACGAGGCATAGCCTGCGCGTGGTTGTACGGTCACACTCATAACAGTTTAAGCCGTTACATGAACGTGACAGAGCTGAGAGCATCGACCCGGTTCTCTGGTGAACGACCCTGCTGGCCAGCACCAATCACGACGAGCTTTACACTGTTCGGCCAATCGCCTAGCCCAATACGTACGCTAATCACTGTCGGCGGACATCATGTGTTTGGCGCCCATTCGATGCAGACAACCACATATACATTATATGGATGTAACCACGGTACTGTCAACATCGTGCGTTCCCCC
>JADBJO010005606.1:67500-70000 GCA_016801955.1 Conus betulinus | reverse complement strand
GAAGAGTGACCCGCGGTATGGCCTGCCACTCCTGCTGCAGAAAGAGAGTGAGCTGGGCCACGTCAACAGGCGGGGGATGGTTGTGGGCTATCCGCCGTCCAAGGACATCCCAGAGGTGCTCAGTTGGAGCCAGATCGGGTGAGCGAGATGGCCACTGCATCCGGATGATCCCCTCTTGCTGCAGATGATCGTCCACGACACGGGCTCGGTGTGGACGGGGCGTTGTCGTCTTGGAAAACAGCAGCGTTACCCATGGCCTGAAGGGCGGGCTGGATCAGGGGCCTCACAATCTCGTCACGGTACCGCACCCCTGTCAGCATGCCTTGAATGACGTACAGGGGAGTTCTGTCTTGACGACTGAAGCCACCCCAGACCATCACAGAACCCCCTCCGTAACGATCCACCTCACGAACTGTGGCGTCAGCAAAACGTTCTCCTGGCCTTCGCCACACTCTTTTCCTGCCGTCACTGAATGCCACGGTGAAGCGGGACTCATCTGTGAACAGCACTCGAGACCATTGCTGCCTCGTCCAGCGAACGTGATGACGACACCAGTCCACCAGTGCTCTGCGGTGAGCTTGAGTAAGTGGTACTCAGACTGCTGGTCTCCGGGATGACAGCCCGATCTCGTGCAAACGGTTACAAACTGTCCTTCTACTGACATTGACATTTGCAGCTGCAGGAGCTCACGCCTTAAGGTGGATGAGGTGACAGTCCGATTGCGTAGGGGCAGACAGCAGGAGGAATCGGTCAGCATGTCTGTCGGTACACCGAGGACGGCCTGATCGTGGCCGATCCTGCACGCTGCCAGTGGCCTGAAACCTCTCTACAAGACGTTGGATGGTGGAATGGGTCACGTTCAGACGCCTAGCCACCTCGCGGCCAGAAATCCCTTCGTCAATCAACGCTAAGGCACGTCCACGATCGGCAGGGTCCAGTCTTTGCCTTTGTGCCATGCTTTTTGGGCTGGCGTAGACGACCGTTCTGTTTACAGATTTGTGGCCAACGGCGTCTGATCTGTGTTCATGAACGAGGTGCCATGCACGTGCATCATGATTGACCACGAGCATTTCGCCCTTTTTTTCAAACTCATATGCTCCCACAGGCACCCGTTTTACCGGTTTTACGTGGTTTCCGCACGTGCAGCTGCGCTCCACCTTGTACCGCAATGGGTTTTTTTAGGTGTTGTGATCTGTTAAGGAACATCTGTTCAATATGTCGAACCAAGTTTGGGTCATTGTGACTTCGTTTCAAGCCTATTATTTACACTCTCAGACACTAACGTCAAAATGACAGGTGGCCCTTAACTTTTTGCCAGTAGTATATATATATATATATATATATATATAGATAGATAGATAGATAGATAGATAGATAGATACACACGAGAGAGAGAGAGAGAGAGAGAGAGAGAGAGAGAGAGATGTGAGAGATAGATCAAATAGATCAAATATCACACACACACACACACACACACACACACACACAGAGAGAGAGAGAGAGAGAGAGAGAGAGAGGTATATGTATATATAGATCAAAATCACACACACACACACACACACACACACACACACACACACACACGATCGGAAGGTAGTGCAACCCACATTCACCAATCATTAGTAATTCGAAATGACTTCTCCCATGCCGCCGCACTTCAGATTGTTAACGGCGCATCTGTTTATCTTCCATTGGCACATTTTTGCTCTGAAACTTATGTTTGTACTATTTCACTTTATATCAGTGTATCTGAGTTCATGTTAGCATCCATTTGAAAAGAAACAGTTTTGCGCAGACGAAAAATAACAATATCAATAATCTATATTTGCTGCGTAGTTGTATACATGAACGGATAGTGATCTTTTTATTGTTATTGTTCTCTGTTTTTGTCTTTTTGCTTGTTTGTTTATTCTTGATGTTGAACACAACTGAATGTGTTTACAGTGAATATAAAAAAGAAGGAAATTTAGACATAAATCATATGGGTAGTGGTAACGGTCAACATGATTTTTATATGAAAGCTATTTTCTGTGAAAGTCAGCGTGCCTCACGTCTAGCAAATAAACGTGTGTCAAGTTTTGAATGTTTTTTTTTTTTTTTTTAATTCCCTCAAAAATATTGTTGTGTTGGTTCAGTTTTATAAAGGCTGCGTCCATGAATAAAATACTTGGCATGCAACGTAAACTTGTGAAGATTTCATCAGTCTCAGCGTTGAAATCATATCCGAACAATTCGTACAAGGTGGGTTGACTTCTCAAACTGCTCGTGCTCCTCTCGCGCTCCTCAGCTTTCCTTCCACAAAACTGTCTGGGCTGAAATGCGCCCGGGTACAAAAAAAATCTCACACCGGCAGAACTGGCAACACGCCTGTTCAAACCTTTCACTGGTCGTTCATATTGCGTTCCTATCAATAGGTGTGTGTGTGTGTGTGTGTGTGTGTGTGTGTGTGTGTGGTGTGTGTGTGTGTGTGTGTGTGTGTGTGTGTGTGTGTGTGTGTGTG
>JADBJO010005606.1:60000-62500 GCA_016801955.1 Conus betulinus | reverse complement strand
CAGACGGTTCTGGCGATGCTGGAGTGTCAGGATAGGTCGCCGGGCTGGACGCCTGCATTGGAGACCAACTGTGTTCAGTCAGTCGGCGACGCACGGTCCTGCTGCTGATTGGCCTGCCGTGGTTGCCGACGGTGTTCCTGGCTGTGTTGGCAGCGGTTTGGTAAGGCTGCTGTCGATGCTGACGCAGAAGATGGCGGTCTTGGACTGCTGTGGTGACCCTCGGTCTGTCGCTTCTCGGTCTGTCATCAGTGGTGTTTCTTGCTTGAAAGGGTCCAGAAGGCGGTAGATGGTGGAAATGTGGATTCCGAATGCGATGGCGACCTGCCTCACTGGAACCCCGGCCTGCAGTTGCCCCATTGCTATGCCACGATCTTGACGGGAAAGTCTCGGCATTATTGGCGCGCCGCTGGAAGGGATAATTTGTACTTTTGGGGGGTTGGAAATTTATAGCCCCACAATCGGGGCCACATTGAGTTGCAATTCACATTGATGCACGTGGCGTAGGTAGTCCACATGGCAAATGCACTCCTCGTGCCAAAAAAACGCTGACCCGGCAACATTCACCCACTGTTACGAGGTTACAACCGGCCATACGTCCTGTTCACAATGGGAACAATCGTGCACTGTCTCCATTTTTCGCGTTTTTTTTAATGCCTCTGAGTATACATTACAAACATGATTCCCGGTATTGATCTATCTAGGAATAATAAAGTTAAAGACAAACAAAAGATCACCAAACGTGGGCCTAAATGGCCAGCTATGATATACAGAGAACCAAAGCACTGTCTCAAGGCAAACAGCAACAGACTTTTTTTTGTTTTGTTTTTTTTGTTTTTGAGAGAGAGAGAGAGAGGGGGGGGGTGAGGGGAGGGGGGGGGGGGGGGCAGCACGATCATCCCTCATGAACACGATCATCCCTCCACATTCACAGACTGCACTGCCTTTCCTCCCTCGCCTTAATCCCAAATCCTGTCCAAACCCACGTCTCGTTTCCCCGCTGAACCAGCACTACAGCAGCACCTGTTACCACTTATCTCCTCCCCACTTTACATGCTTATCCATCAATGGACAACAACGCCAGGCCGGTGGTGGGATAGCCACGGAGAGAATTGTGTGTGTGTGTGTGTGTGTGTGTGTGTGTGTGTGTGTGTGTGTGTGTAAAGTCAAGTCAAGCCAAGTCAAGTCAAAATTATCTTTATTGAGGGTTAAAGAATAAGCTTTCCAGCTTTTTTTTTTTACATCCTGCCCTCACAAACAAGAAAGAAAACTAATTGAACATATAACCCAAGCTCAAAAAAACATTTTTCAATAGCACACAATTTCTTTCATGCAAATACATAACTCTCATATGAAATCTGAAACAATAATGAAACTATTGTTGGAACTTCAAGTTCAAGCACACACACACACACACACACACACACACACACACACACACACACACACACACAGAGAGAGAGAGAGAGAGAGAGAGAGAGAGAGAGATGGGGATAAGGGGATTGTATTAATGGAAATGACTTCAATTGATGCGCAGAGTTTCTATCAAATGCATTTTTTAGTGCTTTTTTTAATGTATATTTTGAGCGACATGATTTTATGGAGGAAGGCAAATTATTCCATGCGGTCCCTCCAGAGTACAGAAAAACTTGATTTATAAAAATTACATCGAGGTCTGGGAAGAGACAGTTTATGTGTATGTCTGTAACTATTGAAGACAAAGCTTTCAAAGATTATCTTCGGGGCTGATCCATTCAGCCCCGAAGATAATCTTTGAAAGCTTTGTCCTCAAGCATTTGTTGAAGTAGAGTCTGTCTTTAAGTGGAAGAGTATTTAAAGTTTTGTAATCACTCTTTGTCAAGGTATAGGATTTCAACTGAATAATTTTAATGGCCCTTTTATGCAGACGACTTACTAGTGTGTGTGTGTGTGTGTGTGTGTGTGTGTGTGTGTGTGTGTGTGTGTGTGAAATAGAAAAAAATGAGGAATAGAAAAAAAGAGAGATCTGTACAATCATTCCTCAATTTTGCAACCCCAACGACTTTTCTTTCCTCTTCAAACACAGCTCGGATTCAGTTGACTCCGGGTGTGCGTTTGCGAGCGACGGCCGACTACCCCTTATCGCCCCTGCCGGGTGTATATGCCAGTCACTGGGCCCATTGAGTTGGGAGCGAGGGGGGGGGGGGGGGGGGGGGTAGTAGTGCCCCTTGCCAGTTCTCTCCTAGCGGGCTTGAAAGCCAAGGGAGCAGTGTGCACAATAGAGATATGGGAAGAAAGAGTGCGGCGGAGTTTTTGTCAGAACACTGCTGGACCTTGGCTTAGGTGAGAGATCGAGTTTGGACCGGGTAGAAGAGATGAGGGAGAGGGGAGGGTTTAAGTTCGGGGTACAAATCAGAGTTGATACGGGTGGTTTTCTCTCTCTCTCCCTGTCTCACTCTCTCTCTGTCTCTCTCTCTCTCACACACACACACACACACACACACACACACACACACACACACAC
>JADBJO010005606.1:50000-52500 GCA_016801955.1 Conus betulinus | reverse complement strand
ATTAGCAAAGCAAATCAGCACCAAAGTTTTTTTCATACTGTCCAGCTTAGGGAACATATTAATGGTAAATCCCGCCAACCCGACTCATACGTTAATCTTCTCAGCCAACTTATCTTCATAGAAGAAATGAAATTTTTTACATTTAACATTTTTAGTCCACCTTCACAGTACTGCTTTTGAATCACAGATTTTTTTTATTTTACTTTTTTTTTACCGTTCCATAAGAAAAACTATACAATTCTTTTTCTAAAGCAATGATAAAATCCTCTGGGGGGTCTGGTAGGTTAATCAATAAATGAACAATTTTAGAAAATGCCAAAGTTTTAATAACAGTTATTTTTCCAAAAGGAGTTATATTTCTTTTTTTCCAAAAAGCAAGGACTCTTTTTATTTCAGAAAGTTTTTATCTTCAAAATTAATCTGTACAATAATATTTGTGTTAGTGGAGAATTTGATACCAAGAATTTTGAAAGTACCTGGATCCCAAACAAAATTTTTGTCTCTCATAAATTTAATTCACAATTCTTTACTCCCCCCCAGCCATACTACTTGTGACTTGTCAAAATTGATTTTTAAACCTGAAATTTGTGAAAATTTAGTAAGGACTGATACTGCCTCGTTAAAAGATCTTTCTGAACCGTCTAGACATAAACTAGTGTCGTCAGCAAATTGTGACAGTAATGTTTCCCTGTTAACAACTTTAACTCCTTTAATATGCTCATTAGAGCGAATCATTAATGACAGGACCTCAGCACAAGTTAGGTATAGATAAGGGGATAATGGGTCCCCCTGCCTCACCCCTCTCTCTCAATCGGAAACCATGGGGAGTACTGGCCATTGACAGAAATACAAGTAGAAATTTGTGAATAAAATGTTCTTATCCAATTATTAAGTCAGGTCCAAACTTGAAAAATTTAAGACAGTTATGTAAGAATGACCATGAGACACTATCAAACGCTTTCTCAAAGTCAACTAAAAAGAGCATACCTGGAATGTTTTCCTTATCAGTGTACAATAACATGTCATACATCAACCTTATATTCTCTCCAATAAAATCTGCCCTTCAAAAAACCTCTTTGACTCTCATGTATAATGTTTGGAAGAACGCTTTTCAATCGATTGGCAACACAAGCAGAAGCTATCTTATATGTGGTGTTCAACAACGAGATGGGGCGCCAGTTTTTCACAAATCTTTTCGGCTTCCCTTCCTTGGGGATACATATATTATGGTTCCCTGTCGCTGAATAGTTGATAAATGGCCTTTAGCAAAACCTTCATTAATTGAACGTACAAGAAAAATTCCAATATCTACAAAGAAAAACTTAAAAAATTCAACGGTAAACCCATCTGGCCCAGGGCTCTTAAAATTTTTCATCTGTTTAAGACCCCGACTTTTATAAAGAAGGGATCTGCATGCTCCAAGACCACAGGACTTGCTGGGTTAACTTCCAAGCGAAGTATGCTAAAAAAAAATAACAGTGCCAGGTTTTCAAACCAAAGCTGTTTCTACCTTCCACGAACGTATCAATCACCCCTCGAAAGTGTGAAATTCATTTTGATTTATTACATCTGTTTAGGATTTTTAATGTGCAAAGTGATGCATAGTGATTTTTCAAAATAAAATACTTGACAAAAGGTAGAATTGTGTTATTCTGGCTATGTGAAGGTGGTATTGTCAAAGTGTTTTGCTGCTGTTGCTATTTCAGATGTTTATAGTTTGCATGTAGGATGTGAAATTTGTTCTTATTTTCAATTGTGTGCTTTTCTTGTTCTTTATTTGTTTATATTTGTTTCACGTTTTAATTTTCGTACATTGTGGGACATACGTCTTCTCTCCTTCCTCTGTTTGTTTGTCTGTCTGTCTGTCTTTTTCTCTCTGCCAAACAGTTGATTTAAAACAAAAATAGGATCCATCTTTCTTCATTTTTTTATTTCTACTTTGATTTATTCAATTGTTTAATCAATATGTTTTTTTTTGGTCTCATTTTTTGTGGACCCATGCTTGTTCAAACCACCACTTAGCTTGACATGACAGTGTTGTTATTCTATGGAATACACAGTGGCGTTTCTCCCACACTACTCCACAACCATACCACAACAACTTGTCCTGCCTACACCTTTGCATCAGCAGTTCCTCTCTGTATGCTTCTGGGAAGTCATCTGCGACGTTCTTCAATGGTGTTTGCTTAGATCAGGTCATATGCATAACACCATTTACTATGCAACCCCCCAACTCCCACCTTCCACTGACAACAATTTTGGCTTATTTGTAGATCCAGACTGCGTGAGTATCCACCTTGTAGCTGAAATGATCATATCAAGTCCCTTCCCAGAAGCCTGGAAAGGTTAGATTAAAATCCCATATCCTTCTACCTCCAGAGGCAGTGAATTCACATTCACTTTGTCTTGGGCTCGGCATAGTATTGGTGGGCGAGGCCCAGTCCACTTTTTCCGCCGTTCTTTTTTTTTTTTTTTAACCTTCCCCGACTTGTGCTGATCA
>JADBJO010005606.1:0-45000 GCA_016801955.1 Conus betulinus | reverse complement strand
CGACCATGCAGGCCCAGCTGGTCGAATTCATGGCTTGCAGCGCGCAGCCGGTGGTTCTGGTGTTCCTCCTACTGCCAGCGGGCATTTGGTAGCCGAGAGAGAACATCACTGTTTACAAATGAATACTTATGTTGAAAACGCCACAAGTATAATGTGCAAACGTACCTTCACGTGGATACGCATAATATTTAGGTTTTAAATTCAGAGTCGATCAATGCAAAGCCAGTTCACATACCCACAAGCAGTCATGAATCACTACCACCTTTATTTATATAATGGGAGTCAGAAAAAAAAATCTCATTTTCCTCATCAGGTCAACTGGCACATCCACGAGCAATTACGAATCATTAGCCACCTTTACGCATAACGAGAATCAGGAAAAAAAAAAAGCTCAAACTTCCTCGTCAGGCTTTCCGGCTTGCTGTCGCCCACACTCTGTTCATTAGCCCGAAGAACCCAGGCCTCGTCACCATGTGTGTGAACGACGCGGAAGTCCCACACCAGGCACGAAATCTTGGTCAGTCACAGATCCTAAGTCGTACACTGACGCGGTTTAAGAGGCTGGGATTCAAAGGTCGGACCATTTCCTTACAGACAGTTCCAGTGGGTCAGTTTTGGAGATGCCTACAAGAGTTTCGTGGTGCACAAGGACATTGGCCCACAGTGAAAGATTTCTACTTCATTACAGTTTAACCAGTCTGTCCCTTTCGACCCCCCCCCCCCCCCCTTCCCCCCCCAAAGCCCCCACGTCTGCCCCCTCCCAACGTTTTTTTTTTAAAGGAACCAGTCCAAGTACTGAACTACCTGTAACATAAATCATTGTCTGGAATTGAAGGTAGCAGGCCTGTCAACAGCCTGAAGTGATGAATCCTAAAACACAGAGTGGCAAATAACTGACAAGGCTGGCGAATGTATCTCAAAACACCACTCTTGGTCTAGTCCATTTCAATACCGCACGTTTAAGGAATTGACGAAAACAGTGAAACCAGACCGACCAATAATCCAGTTTGGATTCTACGACAGGTTTGTTCACTGGACAGTATGGGCCAAAGGTCACCTAGCCTTCACACAATACCAGACAAATGTTGACAGCGTGACCAATTACACAGGCCACACAAATAGGTTTAAAAAAAAAAAAAAAAAAAAAAAAAAAAAAAACGCAGAAAGTAAAGGGGGAGAGAATCATCAAGACTGACGTGAATGTGAGGAAAACGGTACAGATGGTAGCGTCACTGCAATCAAGGCAAAACACACATGTACACATAAATAAGGTGGAAAGTAATGGGGAATATATATATATATATATATATATATATATATATATATATATATATATATATATATACCTTACCTGCTGGCACTCAGGGAGGATGTCATGTGCTGATGAAGGCAAATAAAGCCGAAAATTTCATTTACAACCACGACAGCTTGTTGTCCTTGTGTCTTTTTTCTTTTGGATACACACACACACACACACACACACACACGTTTGGATTGCAAAGCTTTCAAACTGGCTCTTGGTGTGCCGTATCATGCATCATCTTTGGGAACATATAACGAAGTAGGAGTATTACCATTAGATGAACATCGACGGCTTGCTGTTGCAAAATATGTCCTACGAATTTCAACACATGACAGCAACGTTGAGAACGAAGTCAGTTTGAGATCTGACATTAGCTTCCCCAAAAGGGCAAATCCATTTCTTCACTCACAACTATTGGAACTTTCACTTCAGATCTGTTCAGTGAGTCAAAAGTTAACTTCAACGATATAAATCGACCTAAACTTCCCGCATCTCCCAGCCCGCCATGGGAACTTAAAAAGAGCATCATTTGATATAAGCCATACGTCGATGAAAAAAAGTGACAATGAAAACCTGATAGGCCAAATAGTAAAAGAGTATATTGAAAATTCGTATCCCTTTCATCTTAAAATTTATACAGATGGGTCTCTTTTGGATACCAAAGAAGCAGGTGCTGCATTTACAATTCCTTCATTGAAAATTGAAAAATCTTATTATCTTGGAAAAAAAACAGATCTATTTTTACAGCAGCAAACTAACTGCCATTCTAATGGCTTTGTATTTTCTACTTGACTGTTCAAATCCAATATTCCAAATCCTCTTTTGTGTCGATTCAAAGGCGGTTTTATTAGCCCTAAGTAAAACAAACCCTATAGTAAGACAAGATCTGATTACAGATATTCATCACCTCACCTAATACATTTCTTGATTATTAGGGGTACAAGAATTAGTTTCTGTTGGGTTCCTTCTCATTGTGGGATTCAGTTTAATGAGAGAGTAGACAGAGCAGCAAAACGGGGAGCGAAAAATACTAGCGGGTCGGAGGTTATCAGTATCCCATTGTCTGTCCATGAGGGATACAGTCTTCTAGAAAATGCATGCTGGAAACATTTTAGGAAAAAACAACAGAATTCGGGATGTTCTCTTGATACACGCATAAACCAGCTATTAACTTTGACACACTTCATTCTTTTTATCAATGTAGTTTGCCGTTTTCTCGGATCATAATTTCGCTAATATATAAGATCAAACTAAATGCCTTTAAGACAAAGTTTTGCAAAAATATAACGTGCCTTTGTGGTGAAATGATAACTAATTCCCACATACTTTTCCACTGCAAGCAGTTAAAAAAAACTCATCTACCACCTCTGCCTAATTGTTCTATGGATACAGTTGTAACCGATTTATCACTTATGTGTAAAATTGCTGTTTCATTGCATCAAAGTCCTATTTTTTCTGTTTTGTAAAATGGGAACTGGTGTTTTAGTAACGTCCTTGTTATGACCGGTTATTCTTCGATGTTTTATAGTTAGTTATCCATTTTTTGCTATTGCTGTTAATGTTATTCTTATAGATTAGGTTCGTCTAATATCACATAATGTGTATAGACGTTAAACTGAAGACCTAACACACACACACACACACACACACACACACACACACACACACACACATATATATATATATATATATATATATATATTTTGAAAAGGAAAGTAAACCTTCGACAACTGTCACATTTGTCGAAAATTTACTTGCTTGGTTTGTATTGTTTATAAAACCCTCATTACTTTGTACCTCGTTTTGTGAGTTCAATATAAGAAAATGGCAACAAAAAAATCAGCACTACTTTGCACCTACTTTTTATGTGTTCTGCCGTGACCTGAATGTGACAGTTCCTTGCTGCACGTGTTCAGATTCGACTATCCCTAGCAGTTCCAGACACTGGAAGTCTGATTTTACGGCCTGGTTGCTCTAAACGGTGTTCAGCTGGTAGAGAAAACGGTGATGGCGAAGATGTGGAGGGGTCACAGCAATGTCTACTAACCTGCTAAGGTTAAAAGTGCAGTTTAGCGCCCTGTCTTGCCGCGCATCTGTTAATCTTTTCTGTGGATCCCATAGGTCGATATCGTAAGAAAAGAACGGCTCTCTGCAAGTATGAACAGTCTAGATGCATATTCGCTAGAAGGGAGAGCTAAACTGCGCCTTTACCCTGGCCATAAAAGAAACGGATAGGTGCTGAGAATTGGTCAGTTGATTTGCTGTTTTCATTGGATGTCGGGGTATGAGCGTATCACACTCCTGTACTCACTTTGACAGGTTAGTGATGTGGAAAGAGTTGTGTGTCTATCAGTCGGTAAACATGTGGAAATGTGGCATCAGCAGGGCCGTTATTGTTTGTAGTGTTATTGTGAACTCTGAGAGAGAGAGAGAGAGAGAGAGAGGGAATGTTTGTGTGAGTGCGCGCGCGCGTGCGCGTGCGCTCGACTAAACAATTGTAGCAGCAGATATAAGATCTGAAGGAGATATGTGAAACTGTAAACAGACGGTTGTCAAACAAGAGATGTTGCTTGTCAGGATTTAGGCAAAGTTCAAAGATGAAGAAGAAATGGGAAATGTCATATTTTTTTTATCGTCAGTACCATTAAACATAAAAGCTCTGAACACCTTCTGAATGAATGAAATTTCGACAAATGAAATCAAGAACACTAAGTCTGTTTTTATTTTACGCCAGCGATGTAAAAGATAATGTACGTAGACTTTTATCGGAATAGGTCTCTAGATTTTGATAGAATAATAGGGTATTCTAGCAGTTGGACGTCCCCCCCCCCCAAAAAAAAAAAAAAGAAAAAAAAAAAAAAAAAAGAAACAAAAAAAAAAAAAAAAAAAAAAAAAAAAAAAAAAAGAAAAGAAAGAAAGAAAGAAAGAAAGAAAAAAAAAAAAAGACTCTGGTGGTAAGAAATAGAACATGCTGAATAGGAAAGGATCGATTTTACTTCGTGCAGTGCTAAGTGTATTTATGTAATCAGCCGGTGATTAAGTGGTTTTGTTGAAAGGCTCAGAACGAGTCGACTAGTGGTGAAAACCTGGCAGATATCTGCATCCACTGTTTCCCTTTAAGTTCATTTAAGCTTTGTTTTCATGCTTAAGTTACGTCGTCTTCAGATTTGACACTTTAGTAAGCAGACCTGTATTAAACAGAGCCTTGATGCCTTCAGTTTTCACAAAAAAAGAAGTAAAGAACACATCAAAGGTTGTCTTATATGAGTTTACAGATTTAAAAGACAGACATGAATTTGGAACACTGGGATACGATAACGAATCTGTTTCCACTACATGCTCTTTAAGCGTATTGTTACAGCAAAAATCAGGCCAGTGGACTGACAAGCAGCGGCTGTTCCCGCTCAATACAGAGGTCCTTAGGCTCGGTATTGAAATCTGGCGACTTGCTGGAAATGGGCACATATACATCAGCAAACAATAGGGTAGATCTTCTCTCACCGATGCAAAAGATGCTTCAGTTAAGTTCAGTTCAGTGGTTTATTTTCATGTCTTTTCATCGTCAGATGATATTAGACACATCAAAATTAAAAAAAAAAAAAAAACCTCCACACTCAGCTTATCATCCATGTCAGTACCTTCAAACTCACATCTGATTTATGCATATTTACATAAGTGAAATACCCTAGTGGTACACAAAATTGTTGATCTTTATAAAAATTTTTTGCAACCTGTGACTGCGAAAAAAAAACATGGCAATTTCAGCAACATGTGGACGACATAAGACAGTATTGACATTATAAAAGTTATTATTAATCTCAATACCTTTCTTAAGTTATTCATCTCAATACCTTTCTCGTGATAGAGCGAAGTCAACACTGAGCATTCAAACAAAAGATGATGCACAGAAATGTTTTCTCTGCAGTGTATTTAGCTTTAATTTATGAACTAATCTAACAATGTGCCTTGGGCACCTTGGTAAAGTAGCTTTAAAAAAAAAAAAAAAAAAAAAAAAAAAATTCTGCATGTATATGATATACTTGTCCATAATTTGGATTAATTCACAAGAGGATAAATCTAAGGGCTTGTTTATAAGTTTTCAGCGTTTCTGTTCGCTCCTTCTTTTGCAAGACTGTCTGCTATTTCATTCCACTGTATACCATAGTGAGACGGGACGCAACAAAAATCAATTCTTATGCCTAGAGTTATAAAACAATGCAGTAGATGTTTTATTGCAAAAAGCAGATCGTTTCTAGCTTTGCAGTCCCAACGCTCTAGTTATCAAAAAACAGATTTGGATCAACACACAGTAAAATTTTATAGAAAGGAATGGGTGTACCATATATGTAAAGTCAAAGCCTTCAGTGTTGAATTTATTCGGAGGTACAGACTGAAAACCCTTTTCCTAAATAATATTAATTTGCTGACATCTAAAGTTGGTATTATAAAGCCAGAACCACTGTCAGAGGATTCCATTACCGACCCATCTGTAAACGCTTTTAAAATGATTTGGATAGCTGTTTTCTAAATGTTCACGAACTTCAGTTGTTAAAATATTTACATTATCACTTTTCTTTAACATAGTGTATTTGTAATCAAAAGAAGCATGTAGGTGCTCCCAATGAGACAGTGGAGGTAGTGTAGGAAATTCTGGTATAGCAGTAAATATCAATATTACAATGTGACATAAAGTCAGATGTGTTGTTTTGGTTGAATATATATGTTTTTAGACCTCTTAGGAAAATCTTTACTGGAATCCATCAGTATTTCTTCAGTAACAGAATTTCCAACAGAAAGACTTCTGACAATATATTTGGATGTTCGCTTCTCATTTAGTGGTAATATATTTGTTTGTTATAACATGTATAAGTGTTTGTATGAACTGGGACTCCCAGACCTAATTTCATAGCCGTACTATCCAAGCTTTGCAATCTCTTTAAAAGAGAATTAGGTGCAGAGAAATACACTTCCTGCCCATATGTCAATTTCGATCGGACTTTATGAGATGTTTCAGTGTAAAAGGGTATGGCAGTCCTGACCCCATGGTTGACAACATGTAATTTAAGAACAATTAGTCTTTTTCTTGTTTCATCAATCAATTTTTCAATATGTGTTTTTAAAGTTCAGCTTAGGGGTTAAAAATACCCCCAGGATTTTAACTTTTTGTTTATATTCTAGAATCTGACCATCTAGCAAAAGCAAGGGTAGCACCTTTGGGTTCTCACCACTGTTAAACAACAATAAGACATGATTGTTTTTTCTCCAGATAGTTCTAATCCGTTGTTCTTCATAAATATAGATAATTCATTCCAATTCCTTTGGTGCAACTTCTGTACAAAGTTTATTTATTCATTTATTATTTTTTTATTGGAATGATTCCTTAATGTACAGCTAACCAAATAGCGATATCATCTGCATATTGACTATATGCGTTGCTTTTGACATAGATTTGGGAAGATCATGGATTAGGATTGTGAACAACATGGGAGCAATAACTGATCCCTGAGGATTACCCATATTTACATTTCTAAAGGATGAATAATTTCTTCCAATCCGTGTGCATATGCTTCTTTCTGTAAGAAAGTTTTTAATGTAATCAGACATTCGCCCAGTGGCGGCAGTTCGGCATTTTCAATAAACTCTTCACAACATATAAGATGTGCCCCCCCCTCCCCCCCCCCCCTCTCTCTCTCTGTTTCACACACACACACACACACACACACACACACACACACACACACACACAAACACTACAAACTCTCAGCTTGCTCCAAATACACACAAATGCAAGCATGCTTCTTCTTCATGTTCTATCGCATGCAGGCGCGCGCGCGCGCGCGCGCGCACACACACACACACACACACACACACACACACACACACACACACACACACACACACACTGCACAGCTGTATGTTGTAAACACAGGGCATTCTATGGGGAAAGTCCCAGCTGGTGTACCACACACCCCTCCAGTCATAAAAGCCGCTGGGATGTTGGTATCTGGGCCTTGCATGTTGCCTGGGCTTTTCCCGAAACAGGCCCTGGAGATGCCTGCCCAAGTTTCCTGCCAGCACAGACGACAATCGCTGGTTTGGGTGTAGCTGGTCTCGGAGGGTTCTCTGCAGCAGGTTCTCGTGACCGATAAAGGTAATGTTGTTTTCGTCGACAAGTTCAGAGAAGACCAAAGCGTTAAATAAGTGTCTTTTTGCTTCTAGAGAAGAGTTTTTCACTGAAGAAGCCTTGCTGATGACCAGCTTCATATTGGGATGGTCAGTCTGTATCTTGCGTACTGCATCGATGAACATCTTGCTGGCAGCCTGGGCATTGTTACGTTTTAAAGTGTTGATGGCACAGTGGAGAACGATAGCATCAGCATCTTTACATGTTTCCGCAGCCTTTCCAAAGTCTTCGATTGATGACGATTTTCGCTTTCGGACATGAAGGCCGTAAGATAAGCCCAGTCGTTTTGGCTGCACGCCGTCAAGAATGGAATCGTGGATGACAGGCCAAGCGACAGTGGGTAGTTCTGGCTTCGTCCGGAAATCTCTTGTAGATCTAGGTCTAGATCTACGACTGCCACTGGTACCAGGAGAAACTTCTTTCCTTTGTTGAGAAGATGACATCATCCTCGCTGCGTCATCCGAACGAATAGCGTCAGAAGACTTTGCATTCTTTTGTTCTGATTCAGAAGTGGGATGGGTTTAGCGTTTATTTTTAAGAAGGTTTTTGTGTTGCCCAAGCGTACTTGTTTTTGGTGTTGCTACTGGTGAGGCTGACACTGGCGTTTTATGGCATCAGAGTTTGCAGAGAAGACGGCACTACTTTTTCCATCCCATCCACGTTATTATTCTTCTGACGAAAGATGCTTCAAAAGGTGAATGAAAATAATCTGTGGAGGGAAAAGTAAGAAATCTGAACAATCGATTTGAAAATAAAATGATGCAACCATGAAAGACACGGACAATAGCGTCCCGTAAGAAGAGGGATAACGATCCTTAAGGGTTGAAAGTTTCTTTTAAAAGGTCCCAAGATTAGAATACTAATGACCGCTCCACAAAGCCATGGGCTCGCAGTGCGGTGCAGCACATGCAAGATACAAATGATAAGAAATCTGGGTCTTGATACTTAGGTATCTATGCGGTAAAGCAAACGTCGAAAACCCGTCCCAATATCAATTTATTCCCTGAAATAGCAACCTAGTCTTAAAGAGGAAGGGGTATGAAAGAGAATCGTTCTCCAATGAACACACTGCCAGCCTTCCAAAGTGAATGTCAGCAAACCGGCGAGCGATGGCTGTTTCGCTCGCTGCAGAGATCACCAGGCTTGCAACCGGATCCCTCTAACCCAATGGACAGAAGCACTTCCATACAGACAGAAAAGTCTGCTGTGTATGTTCTGCGTCATCCGATCACCCTTTCAGGGTTGTGGAGGCTTTCCAGTGTTTTGAAGTAGGGATCCAATGTACAGAGCTTTATGGGTTTTTTTTTTCTCATACCTTGAGTGTTATTTACAGCGTCAAGACTCAAAACTCAACTGTATATAAAAGCCCTGCATCAGACATAGACAATGCGGTAGAAAATCCTGTCAGAAGCGGCTTTATCTTTGAGTGAATGCCTCACCTTGAAGACATTGCCATGATACTCACCACACATGTCTACATGTGATGTCCACAGCCCAGCCCATAATCCAGGCCAACGACTGTTTGTGGTGGGCAAGGAGAAGACCATCGCCTGCTACGTCAATTCAGCAGAGACGCGAACCGGCTTTCCCCTCACCTGGTCAAGGGACGGTGTCGGCCTGACCGCCTCCAGAGAACAGGTGGTGGCGGTGACCAGCAACGTCAACAGCTACAACTCCTACTACAAGTTCAACGTCACCGCCTCCGACAACCTGTCCGTCTTCCGATGCACCGCCACCTTCCCCTCCGGCACCACGTCGGCGACTTGGAATGTCTACGTCTACAGTGAGTATAGACTTGGAATGTCTACGTCTACAGTGAGTATAGACAGGGACTGCAGACACACTACAGTGAGTACAGACTGGGACTGCACACACACTACAGTGAGTACAGACTGGGACTGCACACACGCTACAGTGAGTACAGACTGGGACTGCACACACACTACAGTGAGTACAGACAGGGACTGCACACACACTACAGTGAGTACAGACAGGGACCGCACACACACTACAGTGAGTACAGACAGGGACTGCACACACACCTACAGTGAGTACAGACAGGGACTGCAGACACCTACAGTGAGTACAGACTGGGACTGCACACACACTACAGTGAGTACAGACAGGGACTGCAGACACCTACAGTGAGTACAGACTGGGACTGCACACACACTACAGTGAGTACAGACAGGGACTGCACACACACTACAGTGAGAACAGACTGGGACTGCACACACACTACAGTGAGTACAGACTGGGACTGCACACACGCTACAGTGAGTACAGACTGGGACTGCACACACACACTGCAGTGAGAACAGACTGGGACTGCACACACACTACAGTGAGAACAGACTGGGACTGCACACATCTACAGTGAGTACAGACAGGGACTGCACACACACCTACAGTGAGTATAGACTGGGACTGCACACACACTACAGTGAGTATAGACTGGGACTGCACACACACTACAGTGAGTACAGACAGGGACCGCACACGCACCTACAGTGAGTACAGACTGGGACTGCACACACCTATAGTGAGTACAGACTGGGACTGCACACACCTACAGTGAGTACAGACAGGGACTGCACACACCTACAGTGAGTACAGACAGGGACTGCACACACCTACAGTGAGTACAGACAGGGACCGCACACACACCTACAGTGAGTACAGACTGGGACTGCACACACCTATATAGTGAGTACAGACTGGGACTGCACACACACTACAGTGAGTACAGACTGGGACTGCACACACACTACAGTGAGTACAGACAGGGACTGCACACACACTACAGTGAGTACAGACAGGGACTGCACACACACTACAGTGAGTACAGACAGGGACTGCACACACACTACAGTGAGTACAGACTGGGACAGCACACACACTACAGTGAGTCCAGACTGGGACTGCACACACACTACAGTGAGTACAGACAGGGACAGCACACACACTACAGTGAGTACAGACAGGGACTGCACACACACCTACAGTGAGTACAGACTGGGACTGCACACACACCTACAGTGAGTACAGACAGGGACTGCACACACACACTACAGTGAGTACAGACTGGGACTGCATACACACTGCAGTGAGTACAGACAGGGACTGCACACACACTGCAGTGAGTACAGACTGGGACTGCACACACACTGCAGTGAGTACAGACTGGGACTGCACACACACTACAGTGAGTACAGACAGGGACTGCACACACACTACAGTGAGTACAGACAGGGACTGCACACACACTGCAGTGAGTACAGACTGGGACTGCACACACACTGCAGTGAGTACAGACTGGGACTGCACACACACTACAGTGAGTACAGACAGGGACTGCACACACACTACAGTGAGTACAGACAGGGACTGCACACACACTACAGTGAGTACAGACTGGGACTGCACACACACTGCAGTGAGTACAGACTGGGACTGCACACACACTGCAGTGAGTACAGACTGGGACTGCACACACCTACAGTGAGTATAGACTGGGACTGCACACACCTACAGTGAGTACAGATTGGGACTGCACACACCTATAGTGAGTACAGACTGGGACAGCACACACCAACAGTGAGTAAGGGCTGTGCTTGTCTGCTTCAAGCGTGTGTAGTGGTTGGGATCGTCAACGCCCACAATCAGTTTTGGATGGGACTGTCTACGTCTAAAGTGAGTATGATTCGTCTACGCCTGCAGTGAGTAATTCGAAGGATGTTCTACGTCTCCTGTAAATGTTGGCTGGGATTGTCTGCACCTGCAGTGGACATTGGTTGGGATTGTCTGCGCCTGCAGTGAATGTTGGTTGGGATTTTTTTTAGCCTGCAGTAAATGCTGGTTGGGATTGTCTGCACCTGCAGTGGACATTGGTTGGGACTGTCTACACCTGCAGTGAATGTTGGTTGGGACTTCTACACCTGCAGTGAATGTTAGTTGGGACTGTCTACGCCTGCAGTGAATGTTGGTTGGGACTGTCTACGCCTGCAGTGAATGTTGGTTGGGACTGTCTACGCCTGCGGTGAATGTTGGTTGGGACTGTCTACGCCTGCAGTGAATGTTGGTTGGGACTGCCTACGCCTGCAGTGAATGTTGGTTGGGACTGTCTATGCCTGCAGTGAATGTTGGTTGGGACTGTCTACTTCACCATGAGTCTACGCCCATAGTGAATGTCGGTTGAGATCATATACGCCATCACTAAATGTTGGATCCTTTCCACACAGCACAGATCCTTTTCACACTACTAATGGATCCTGTTCACACAGCACAGATCCTTTTACACTACTAATGGATCCTGTCCACACAGCACAGATCCTTTTCACACTACTAATGGATCCTGTTCACACAGTACAGATCCTTTTCACACTACTAATGGATCCTGTCCACACAGTGCAGATCCTTTTCACACTACTAATGGATCCCGTCCACACAGTACAGATCCTTTTCACACTACTAATGGATCCTGTCCACACAGTACAGATCCTTTTCACACTACTAATGGATCCTGTCCACACAGTGCAGATCCATGTCACACATTACCAAATGATCTTGAACACAATACTGATCTTTGTCACACACTGCAAAGTGATATGTTCCACACAATACTGATCTTTGTCGCACATTGCAAAGTGATATGTTCCACACAATACTGATCTTTGTCGCACATTGCAAAGTGATATGCTCCACACAATACTGATCTTTGTCGCACATTGCAAAGTGATATGCTCCACACAATACTGATCTTTGTCGCACATTGCAAAGTGATATGCTCCACACAATACTGATCTTTGTCGCACATTGCAAAGTGATATGCTCCAGACAATACTGATCTTTGTCACACATTGCAAAGTGATATGCTCTACACAATACTGATCTTTTGTCGCACATTGCAAAGTGATTTGCTCCACACAATACTGATCTTTGTCACACATTGCAAAGTGATTTGTTCCACACAATACTGACCTTTTTTTTTTCACATTGCAAAGTGATTTGTTCCACACAATACTGACCTTGCCATCGCAATCAATTTCTTCTGTGCCAACGCTGTCAATTTCTTCTGTGCCAGCGCTGTCAATTTCTTCTCTGTCAACGCTGTCAATTTCTTCTGTGGCAACTCTACCCATTTATTCTGTCCCAAAGCTATCAATTTGTTCTGTTCCCACAGTATTAGCTATTCTACATTCACACTGTCAAATTGTCCTATCCTCACAGCCGAAGTTCAGTCTGCACTGACATCACCACATCATGCTGTCATCGAACTACTTATCTACCCTGTCCTCACACTGCAAGCTTATTCTGTCGTCGTACCAGTACTTTATCCTTTGCCCTAATCATTCATCCTGTCTCCCCACTACCACTTTATCCTGTACCCTCGCTGTCAGTAAACCCTTTTTCTGGCGACTTATTCTGCTCTCCCACAACAACACAATTATGATGTCTTCAGATTACCAGTATGTCCGTATGTTCCTAGTTTAAGCTGTCGCCACACCCCTGAATTATCCTGTCCTGAAACTACCAATTCATCGTGTCCTCACACTACAAATTTATCCTGTCTGTATATTCCCAGTTTTACCTGTCGCCAGTTTTACCTGTCGCCACATTTGCCGTTTATCCTGCCCCCATATCAGAAACTCCTGTCCTTACACTTCTAGTATGTCTCGCCCTCACCTTACCTGTCAGTCCTCACACCAGCAGTTTGTTCTGTCCTCGCTGTACCAGTTCACCATGCCACCACACTTCCAGTGCGTCCTGTCGACACTGCTGGTGATACCCTTCACAGTGTCCTACGGAGATGTAAACCACAGAGCACTCAGAAACCCTCCCAAAAGAGGACGTTAAAAGACAAGCATGTTTGGCATAGCGGTCTTCCTTTCAGCATTGTGTCCTGCTGTGACGGACATTTGCACAATGGCGTCTCTGTCTGTGTTAAATATTATCCAGTTGAATTCGCATTTCTTTCTGCGAAGCTGCAGAAATATTCTTAGTGAAGTCTGAGGGACAATACATATACCACGTGGTATATCTTTCATACACATCTAATTGATCCTGTCACACACACACACACACACACACACACACACACACACACACAGAGAACTGCACCCTTTCCCCGAATCCTCCCTCCGATTTACATTTCCTCCCCTTTCTGCCGTCAGAGGGTCCTGATACGCCCATCATCACGGGCCCCTCCTCCGTGGTCAGCGGCGTCAGAAGCACGTGGCAGTGCCTGGTGGACGGGGCGTCAAGCAGCGCCCCCATTGTCGACTGGCAGTTCGGCAACAACACCAAACTGGACTCGGACACCTTCACCTCCTCCACCCAGGTCTACACCGACCGTGACCAGCTGGAGATGTGAGCCCCTCTTCTGTCTCCCCAATGGTCTCTCTCCACTGTAGTGCAGGCAACAGAGCCCGGGCGTCTTGTTCGGTGTCTGTAAACAGAGAACGATGTCAAATATCTGTTTCTGTGTCTGTTCACAGAGAACGATGTCAGGTATCTGTTTCTGTGTCTGTTCACAGAGAACGATGTCAGGTATCAGTTTCTGTTTCTGTGTCTCTTCATAGAGAACGATGTCCGGTATCTGTTTCTGTTTCTGTGTCTCTTCATAGAGAACGATGTCAGGTATCTGTTTCAGTGTGTGTTGACATGGAACAATGTCAGGTATCTGTTTCTGTGTCTGTTCACAGGGAACAATGTCGGGTATCTGTTTCTGTGTTTGTTCACAGAGAACAATGTCAGGTATCTGTGTCAGTGTCTGTTCACAGAGAACAATGTCAGGTATCTATTTCTGTGTTTGTTCACAGAGAACAATGTCAGGTATTTGTTTCAGTATCTGTTCACATGGAACAATGTCAGGTATTTGTTTCAGTGTTTGTTCACATGGAACAATGTCAGGTATCTGTTTTCTGTGTTTTGTTCACATGGAACAATGTCAGGTATCTATTTCTGTGTTTGTTCACATGGAACAATGTCAGGTATCTGTTTCTGTGTTTGTTCACATGGAACAATGTCAGGTATCTGTTTCAGTGTGTGTTCACAGAGAACAATGTCAGGTATCTGTTTCTGTGTCTGTTCACAGAGAACGATGTCAGGTATCTGTTTCTGTGTGTGTTCACAGAGAACAATGTTACGTATCTGTTTCAGTGTGTGTGTTCACAGAGAACATGTCAGGTATCTGTTTCAGTGTCTGTTCACAGAGAACGATGTCAGGTATCTGTTTCTGTGTCTGTTCACAGAGAACGATGTCAGTATCTGTTTCTGTGTCTGTTCACAGAGAACGATGTCAGGTATCTGTTTCAGTGTGTGTTCACAGAGAACAATGTCAGGTATCTGTTTCTGTGTGTGTTCACAGAGAACAATGTCAGCTGTCTGTTTTAGTGTCTGTTCACAGAGAACAATGTCAGCTGTCTGTTTTAGTGTCTGTTCACAGAGAACAATGTCAGGTATCTGTTTCTGTGTCTGTTCACAGAGAACGATGTCAGGTATCTGTTTCTGTGTGTGTTCACAGAGAACTATGTCAGGTATCTGTTTCAGTGTGTATTCACAGAGAACAATGTCAGCTGTCTGTTTTAGTGTCTGTTCACAGAGAACAATGTTAGGTATCTGTTTCTTCGTTTGTTCACACAGAGAACAATGTCAGGTATTTGTTTCTTCGTTTGTTCACAGAGAACAATGTCAGGTATATCTGTTTCTTCGTTTGTTCACAGAGAACAGTGTCAGGTATCTGTTTCAGTGTGTATTCACAGAGAACAATGTCAGCTGTCTGTTTTAGTGTGTGTTCACAGAGAACAATGTTAGGTATCTGTTTCTTTGTCTGTTCACATGGAACAGTGTTAGGTATCTGTTTCAGTGTCTGTTCATAGGGAACAATGTCCGGTATCTGTTTCAGTGTCTGTTCACAGAGAACAATATCAGGTGTCTGTTTCTGGCCTGTTCACAGAGAATAGTGTCAGGTATCTGTTTGTGTGTCTGTGTACAGGGAAGAATGTGGGCTTGTGTTTCAGTGTCTGTTCACGGCGATCAGTATCTGGCATCGTTTTGCTGTCTGTTTAAAGAACAACCGATGCCTGGCATTCTGTTTCAGTGTCTGTTTACAGGGAACAATGTCAGGAATCTATTTCAGTGTCTGTTCACGTGTCGTCAAAGCAGTGATAATGACCTCACGGTGATCGTGACGTCATTTGTGGCGATGGTAACACAATAAGAGTGAAGGGGATCAGTAGAGGAAGATCTGGAGATAGCGATAATGACGTAACAATGAGCATGAGTCACGCTGAAAGAAGGACGTGGAAGACTGAAAACGTCGGGTGAGGGCGTGTCGATATGTAGTCGTGACGTCACGTTGACCATGCTTTTACCTCCAGTCACAGAGAGACGAGCATCTTGACGCTGACGGTAACGGCCGGGGCCCCCTCCTTCACCCTCACCTGTCAGGCCTCCCACTTGACAGTGGTACTACGAAAGCTGCTGATTTTCCCGTCACCGTCCAGTGTGAGTTACTTGTGAAGTGTCGTTTAGTTCAGGTCTGGTCACAAAACTGGGATAGTACACGGGCGAGAAAGCAGAGGGAAAAAAGTACCATGGTTTAAATAAATTTCGAAAAGAAATTATATCAAAATCTGCCAGGTAACAGGGACAAACAAATTACAAGACCAAAACACGACGCGTTTTCGACCTGTTAGGTCTTCTTCAGGCAAGGTAAACAACATTCCGGTTTTTGAAAACGAAGGACGAGCAATCAATTATCTTGTCGAATTCGGCGCAAGATGTGCGTTGAATAACGTGGTTTAATAACGTCATGCAAATCCAGTATATACGACAGAACTGCTGCTACGCAGATGAGAAAGATGAAGGGGTGGTTTGAGGGCTGAAGAGTGGAAGAAAAGGATTAAGTTACGGATCCCTTTGGATTATAACTAATGTGTCCGTTGTTTTATGGGTTTTATACTCATTGTCTACAAAGATTTATCCATCGATGGAATGCAAACTGCAGATATGCTTCACTTTGTTTACAACCAAGCCGACTGTAGGGGGACGTAGGAATGCTGTAGCATGCACAGTTCGAGAATTAAACACATAAATATTTGTTACATATGAAAGAAACGTTTTACAGTAATCAACAATATGTCACCCGGACATCGCAAGAACACCTAACTTCTCATAACAATGTGTTCTATGCGAAAAAACCGTGTTCAGAGCTGTCCCGCCTGATTTGATTTTTTCACTTCGTGAAAGTTTTTTTTTTTTTTTCGTTTGATCTAAGATTCAATGAAAGAATTTTTAAAGCAAATTTTGTGTGTGTGTGTGTGTGTGTGTGTGTGTGTGTGTGTGTGTGTGTTTGGGGGGGTTAAGTGTTATGAATTTTTCTTTCAGACGACCGAGTATGGAAATGACTGTCGAGATGATAACCTGGCATGGCCCCGTGGTCCACTGGGCTATACCACATCAGTGAAAATGCCAATCGTAAACGGATTCATGAATAATAAGAAACGGCAGTTGTGAAGTGGGGATAACTGGAGCGAATCAGCCCTTCACTCTTCAGGAAGTCATTACTGAGTACCGTCCCTTTAATTGAAGTTTGCGTGGCGTATAAATTCGTCGTCATAACAAAATTTTGTCTGCTTGAGTTTCGGGCTGTTAGCGATGCAGTGTGAGCCACTATCATTTGTAAAGGAAGTGCCAGATAGAGAGAATAAAGAATACGTATAAACGCTTGTATGGGTGTCTGCTACCTGTACTCTCTGTCGCTCCAAATCAAAAAACGTGTTCATCCACTGGGAAAGGGTACTCTGTTGAAACTGTATTAAGCCACGCCCTTTATTCACATAAAGAAATAAGATTTTTGTCTGTCACGGCCTGGGTAAGGACAGAGGAGGGGAAACAAGATTTAACATCGCCACAGTTGGGAAGATTTCCTTTTCAACCCCTGCTCCAGGCACTTCACTCCAGGCAGCGCTTCAAAGTCATTGTTCTTGGGAGTTCCTTGACAGTCCCATTTTGAAGATGTCCTCCCAGTCCCTGGAAGGTAGCAGTGTCCGTAACCTGGCAAAACCCTGACGTCAGTCCGTGCCCATTTCCTGGCACCAACAATTAAAACACGTGCCCAGTCCCTGGCACTGGAAGCCTGCACAGTTGAACTGTCTTTTAATACTTTGCGCCTCCTCCCTCTTTCAGTGTCCATGGCCATGAAACTTTTGTCTTTTTTGAACCTCCCCTTCTTCCCCAGAGTCCAACCACAGGCCATGAACATTAGTCCTATTATTCTAAGTGGACAAACACAACGACATAGACCTTTACATGAAACGCTAACCAAGAAAAGATTTCGATTTGCTACCCTTATTAGAAACAGTAAGAAACAATTTCCCTTCGTTACCCTTATCAATAACAGTTGACAAGAAAGGATTTCTTTTTATTACCCTCATCAGAACCATTTCCTTTGTATCCCCTTTCTTGAAATATCACCAAATGATTTTTCAGGTAAACTTGCAATTATGGTTGATGACAATTTATAGACACAAACATACACTTCAACGAAATAAATGACTGTCTTATTAACTGTATATTATCATCAGTCACTAAAAACGATAACATATCAGGACACCAGTTGAAACCATGCGATACCTCCCTCGACCTTCCTTCAATACAGGCAAGACGCAAGCTGGAACAGGTGTAGGCATATTTCAGAGCACTTGAAAATCCCCATTAATCGCTATTAATTACATTTAAAATTTGTTCAAATTTACGTTTGAAGTGAATAGTCCCATCAGAACTTTTTGCCTTGGGAAACGTATTTGTTGCCATGGGTTTCGACGTGCCAAAGTGTTGTTACATACGGATCGTTGATTTATCGTCTTATCCAAATGACTAGCTCCCGGCGTCGCTTAAGATCTGATTGAAAAGGGGAGACAATCTGCCCCTTTTCTGCACACTTCTTTTGGACAGTGGTCTTTTTTTTTCACAGATTGTGAGTTGTTCTTGTCATGTAATGGGGCGATAAGCTTGGGCGTGTGACTGAATGTGAAAAGAAGAGCTTGTTATTTGATAAGGATGTAATTCTAATGTGTTTTACGTTTGAAGCTCTCCCGCTGTAACATTCGTGGTCGGCTGACCTGTGAAGATTATGAGTTATGTCGGAAGTTTTTTTTTCCCTTGGGGAATAGCTACAGACCATTGGTTTGATAGTTACTGGTTTTTAGTTAGGTTACACAAAACACAGAGACACCATAGTTATTCGATAATCTCCCCACGTCATTGTTCAAGTTTTTGCTTCTACTGCGGACAGTTTTAAGGATATCTGAACGACTCAGACCCGCCCCACATTATGTCTCCCATAGATTTCAGGAAAACGAGGTGAGTGTCGTGAAGATCGTGGGTGTTCCCTGTCCTGCTCTGTTACGTGCAGTCGTTGATTGATTTTGCTGGCGCTTTCGCTATCAGATCCACCTGAGATGTCAAGAAGCCGAGATGTGTGTATTTAACGTTTAGAGTTGCACGCGTCCAACGTCCCGCCGTGTTCTTACGCAATCTTTTCTGTCACTGGCGTCTTCCCCTTTCAGACCCTCCGCAGATTTCGGGTGGCCGCATCAACTACACAGCGACAGAGGGGTCCACCGCCACGATCTATTGTGAGATCACCGCCTACCCGCTCCTGACATCGGTCACGTGGTACAGGACGGCGTGCCGGTGGACATGAGGTCGGGGCGGCTGTCCGGGGGCACCGTGGTCTCCCCCTCCCTGGTCTTCAACAACGTGGTCAGGGCGGACGTGGGCTTCTACCTGTGCAGCGCCTCCAACAGCCAGGGCACCACCAACGGCACCGCCAAACTACCTGACTGTGCGCTGTGAGTCCAGTGCCCGTGGCGGGTTGTTGTCGAACTCAGTGTCTGAATAGCTGTGATCATACGGCTGGTTTATAAAGCGCAGGTCCTGGAATGGCTGTATGAGACGGCGCGGTTTTCCGAAGTGACCAGCTGAATTTCTTATAGCTCTATGTACTTTATAATTATGTCACTTACTGTTCTTCGCCCGTCGGACCCACCACAACGCGCGTGCACACACACACACACACACACACACACACACACACACACACACACACACGCACACGCACACACACATAACTCAAACACACAAACACACGCACCACACAGTAAACAACAACACACACATACGAGCGCATGCTCGCACACACACAGACGCGCGCACACGCACACTCACATATGCAAAGTCAGTTTGTTAAGTTCGTTAAGTTTAAAAGACTTTATCACAGAGAAGAGTGCATTTTGATGGATATTGATGACTGTATTTGACTCTTTCTCTCTCTCTCTCTCTCTCTCTCTCTCTCTCTCTCTCTCTCTCTCTGTCTGTCTGTCTGTCTGTCTGTCTGTCTCTCTCTCTCTCTCTCTCTCTCTCTCTCTCTCTCTCTCTCTCTCTCTCTCTCTCTCTCTCACTGTGTGTGTGTGTGTGTGTGTGTGTGTGTGTGTGTGTGTGTTTATATAAGAGAGAGGAACAATGTCTATATCCAAGTTCACATTCATTCTGATATACAAATAATCATTTCTGCATTCATGTTTCCTTTTTAAATGTTGATATGGATACAGTAAAAATGAAAACAAACAACGTCAGAAATCCATGTTTTTTTTGTTGTTTTTTTTTACTTTCTTTCGCTTTTATCTTGCAGTACGTAGAAAAATTGTATGGACACTTAGTAGGCGCGCGCGCGCGTGTGCGTCTGCGCGTGTATGCGTGCGAGTGCGCATGCGCGCGCGTGTGGACGTATGCGTGTTTGCGGCGCGTGCGCGCGCGCGGTGTTGTTATGATGCGCACAGCCCAATGACTAGGTGTGGTACCGATTGCAGACGTTCCCATCGTCACGTACAGTCAGAATCCGGTGAGTGGTGTCTCTGGTTCCGACCTGACGCTGTCCTGCAATATCGACAGTGTGCCAGCCTACACCACCGTCTTCTGGCACCGTATTGACAGCCTGACAGGGTGAGGACCACGACTCTGTGTGCGTGTGTGTGTGTGTGTGTGTGTGTGTGTGTGTGTGTGTGCAGAGATGGGTTATTGAGGGAGAGAATTTACAAGCAATCCGAAGAAAGCAGTCTAAAAGCGCATTTCAGGGGCCAATTAGGGACAATTGTTTCATCATCAGTGGGAGGGGGTGGAAGAGAGAGACGGAGCGAGAGAGAGAGAGAGAGAGGGGGGGGGGGGGGGGCGAGGGAGTTTAATAGTAATTTGAATATCATTTCACAATAATTAAACCAGTTCGATGCACGGACCGATTGTCCAGAGCCAAAACACCCATCAGTTCCATCAGCTCCCCTTCGAAATACGCCGGCGGTACAGCCGGCACCACCCCCGCCCTCACCATCCTAAGCCTGGACAACAGTGACGTAGGCCTGTACCGCTGCGTGGTGGATAATAACGTCGGCAGGGGCGAGGGAGGCAACCTGCAGGTGCAGGTCAACTGTGAGTGCTTTCCCTTCCTTTTTAGTTCCGACCTGCTTCTTGGCTTTGTTTGGGTGTAAGAGCAAGAATTGAGATCTTCCCGTCCACCAGTCGGGAGATGTTATCATTTATGGTACGCGGGATAGAAACAATGGTGGCATACTTCTACAAAGTATTTTGATGACCAGTCCCCAGATCCCAGTGAAACAACACGCCGTCAATGTAGCGTACTGTCGGCTAAATCCCTTTCAGTCAAGACTGCTGTGTTGGCAATATGCTAATTCAACTGGGTTGCACAGGTTGATTTGTCACTAGTGGACGGTTTTTTTTTTCTAGCGTGTGTAATTCTAGAGGAACCGATGGCTGCTGTAGATCTTTTAGCTAGTTGGTAGAACAGAACAAAATTGGCGGTGTGATTTTGCGACCGTGACTTTTTCAAACTTTAGGTCTTTAAGACGACATTAATCTTGTTTCTTTTAAAGAAGAGCTGGATTTTCTACCAAAAAGAAGCTGAATCACATTGTAACAGACTGTAAAGCAATCTGGAAAACAAGAGAAAAAGAATGCAGGCAGCAGTTCTACGAGCACCACACAGTCGCACAGTAAGACACAAACAGGTTTAACGGCACAAATTCCTCGCTAAGTTTAAATCAGTCAACCCTTCAGTCCTAACACTCGTTTGCGCTGACAAATCCACAATGCCCACGATCCCATGAACGTAACAGTGAGGAGGACATGGGGGTGGGGGGCTCTGGAGGTCAACGTATCAGGAGGGTGTCACAAGCGAATCTTTCTACTCGAGGGTTACACTCAAGAATGCTTCAGAACATGCTGTTGTAGCATCCAATGAAACCCGTGCCTGACGCGCGCAGTGGAGTTCACTGCCGCATTTTTCAATTTTTTTTACACAACAATAAACAAACTCCCTCATCATAAGCGACGTACTCTCAAAAGGAGTTAAACACAGAAAAAATAAAAAAAACTAATTTGTCTAAAACCGCAAAAGTGTTCACATCTGGTTAATAACGAAATTTTACCCACACGGTACTAACGTTAAGGAAAAGAGACCTTGCACTCTAAAGCCAAATATTTGGTTAAAAGAAAAACGAAGTCCTCGTGCAACCAATTTACAATGACTAGAAGGTCTCTTTTTCCACGTCAGGAGCCTTTTCAACATTGAAATCTGTCTTAATTTTTCAAGTCCCACAAATGGCCAGATTTTGTTGCTTGGACATACCAGGGAATGGAGCAGTCAGAGTTAAGCTTCCTTTCAAGTGCCAGACGAGCGAAGCAGAATTCCTCCTTGCTGCTTCACAAGACTGAAAAGTATGCTAGTCTAGTGATCAGCTGCAGGGATCCGGCTTCTAGACCGTTGTTCTGGCCGTAGAAGTTGGAGCAAGGGGATTTATAGGCTCATCAAGCCTATGATATAATAAAACAGCTCAGGATTTCAGGTAAGAAGAGGACCTGAAGTTAATGGCAGAGGCAGCCGAAAAGGGTTCCAGCTGCATCTGGTCGACGAAAAACAAAAGTGAACTCCATAAGGCTAAATTTCCCCAGCTTAAAACAGGTGCCCCGTTTGCAGTGGGATAAGGCATATGTCTAAAAAAAAAAAAAAAAAAAAAGGCTTACCATGAGACACCCACCTGTCCAAAAGTTGCAGGTTTGAATCCCGGCAACGTCAGGAAAGAAATGTTGCTAGTAGTAGGACATCTTGGAGTCATGATCAGGATGCGACCCGGCTCCCTCAGAGTGTAAAGAGTTCATGGTCGAAATACTTATCTGAGGGAGGATTTCTTCTGCCGTCAAGCTTTCTCTAGAGTTTTTCTTCTGCCGTCAAACTGTCTCTACAGTTTCTTCTCTGCCGTCAAGCTGTCTCTAGAGTTTCTCTGCCGTCAAGCTGTCTCTAGAGTTTCTTCTGCCGTCAAGCTGTCTCTAGAGTTTCTCTGCCGTCAAGCTGTCTCTTGAGTTTCTTCTGCCGTCAAGCTGTCTCTAGAGTTTCTTCTGCCGTCAAGCTGTCTCTTGAGTTTCTTCTGCCGTCAAGCTGTCTCTAGAGTTGCTTCTGCCGTCAAGCTGTCTCTAGAGTTTCTTCTGAGTTTCTGCCGTCAAGCTGTCTCTAGAGTTTCTTCTGCCCGTCAAGCTGTCTCTATGAGTTTTTTCTGCCGTCAAGCTGTCTCTTGAGTTTTTTTTCTGCCGTCAAGCTGTCTCTAGGGTTTCTTCTGCCGTCAAGCTGCCTCTGGTGTTTCTCTGCCGTCAGGCTGTCTCTAGGGTTTCTTCTGCCGTCAAGCTGTCGCTAGAGTTTCTCTGCCGTCAAGCTGTCTCTACAGTTTTTTCTGCCGTCAAGCTGTCTCTAGAGTTTCTTCTGCCGTCAAGCTGTCTCTACAGTTTCTTCTGCCGTCAAGCTGTCTCTAGAGTTTCTCTGCTGTCAAGCTGTCTCTAGGGTTTCTTCTGCCGTCAAGCTGTCTCTAGAGTTTCTTCTGCTGAAAAGCTGTCTCTAGAGTTTCTTCTACCGTCAAGGTGTCTCTAGAGTTTCTTCTTCTGCCGTCAAGCTGTCTCTAGAGTTTCTTCTGCCGTCAAGCTGTCTCTAGGGTTTCTTCTGCCGTCAAGCTGTCTCTAGGGTTTCTTCTGCCGTCAAGCTGTCTCTAGAGTTTCTTCCCCGTTGCTGCTCTCCGTCAAAACACACACAGTTACCAAGGCACGGTTGGTCCCTCCACACCAGGTCCTCCAGGACAGCTGATCGAGCAGGTGGAAGGAGAGAAAACTCTCCCCCGCAGAGAAGAAGAAAACAGGCACCACACCCGGCGCTGCTCATTTGAATTATGCGAGGAAAGTGTGCCGTCAGACCTGAGTGGGTGTCCTGCTATACAATTGTGTGGTACTCGTACAGACTTCTGCCTGAGTTCTCTCCCATGTTTTCCACATTGCCTTCTCCACTCGCACTCCAGCCTGTGACGATGTGGTTCTGCTCAAGGCAGGACAGGGAGGCAAGAGAGTAACAATAAAATTTCGCTCTATGTATATTAATAAAGATTATGATTTAAGGTTACTTCTGTTTTTTCACTCCGGAAATTGCAGGGGAAAGAGTCGGAAACTAAAGTGGTAATGAAAATTTTTTTTTTTCTTATGATAAATGATTTTGACACTTTGGAAAAGGAAGGGTGGAAACAAATGCTAAACAGTGCAAAAATGTCGATTTCTATAGACCATTCCCCATGATTACAGAGTCGCTTAAGACCCGCCTGTCGGGTTGAGGGTAACAGCAGTAAATCGGCTACCTGGCCCCCGAGCAGCTAGCACACGACTGTGCCAGAGCTGAGAGTTGCCAATCGAGGTGTGTGTCCCGTTGAAACTTCCTCACGGGTCAGATGGGGTCGCAGCCCGATCAGCATGACTGAAAACAAAAACCTAGCCAAAAATAGACGAAAATAACACAGCAGGCCAAAGGACCCGGCAATCGATGCATGACGCTCGTACCGGTTGGTTGGTTGTTCGAACTTCGGTTCTCATTTCTGTCATTCTCTTTGGATTTATGCTGATATATGTGTCAGAGGATGCAATTTGCTGACACCTGAACGCTTCCTACCCGGTGGTACTCAGCAAGATCTCAGTTCATCTGTTGCATTTCTTCGTTGATTTTGGCTTTGTTTTAAAAATGGATTCGTTGGATGGGTGATCGGTTGGCTGGCTACTTGTTGTTGTTTGAGTTTTATTCCTTCGTTATTTTGCCATCAGTTATTTTGTCTGCGTGCTTGTTTTTCGTTAATCCACAAGCTTATTTCTTAAAATCTTCATAATCTATTTGTATGTTTGTATTTTCACATTTTTCTACGTGTCGCCTGTTGGTTGTGGATTTGTTTATTGATAGATCGCTGTATGTCGTCATAGTAGAGCTGCACTCATTTGCATGGCTATGTAACATCATTCTCTGCATGGATATGTAACACCATTCTCATCTGCATGATATGTAACCTCACCCTCATCTACATGGATATGTAACATCATCCTTATTTGCATGGATGTGTAATATCACTCTCATCTGCATGGATATGTAACATCACCCTTATTTCCATGGATATGTAACATCATTCTCATCTGCATGGATATGTAACATCATCCTTATTTCCATGGATATGTAACATCATTCTCATCTGCATGGATATGAAACGTCACCCTCATTTGAATGGATATATAACATCATTCTCATTTGCATGGATATGTAACATCACCTCATCTGCATGGATATGTAACATCACCTCATCTGCATGGATATGTAACATCACTTCATCTGCATGGATATGTAACATCATCTCATCTGCATAATATGTAACATCACCTCATCTGCATGGATATGTAACATTACCTCATCTGCATGGATATGTAACATCATTCTCATTTGCATGGATATATGTACATCACCCCATCTGCATAGATATGTAACATCACCCTATCTGCATGGATATGTAACATCACACTCATCTGCATGGATATGTAACATCACCCTCATCTGCATGGATATGTAACATCACCCCATCGGCATGGATGTGTAGCATTACCCAAATTTGCATGGATTTGTATTATCACTCTCATCTGTATGGATATGTAACATCACCCTCATCTGCATTGATATTGTAGCATTACCCTAATTTGCATGGATTTGTATTATCGCTCTCATCTGCGTGGATATGTAACGTCATTCTCATCTGGATATGTGACATCACCGTCATTTGCATGGATATGTAACATTACCCTCATTTGCATGGATATATAACATCACCCTCATTTTCATGGATCTGTAGCATTATCATCATCAGCGTGTCTATATGATAATACTTTCGTTAGTATAGATCTTTAACATTATCCGCATCAGCACAGATCTTTAACAATACCCTTACGTGCATGTATGTATGGCGTTACCCTCATCAGCGCAGCTGCGAAATGTCGCCCCTCACCTGTATGGGGTTTGCAACGCTAACAGCATCAGTATGAATTTGCAACATTATCCTCCACTGCATTATCATCATCTGCATGTCTCTGCAACATTATCTTCATCTGCATGTGTCTGTAACAATATTGTCCAATCAAATGCTTGAGTGTTGAACTGCTGTTATCTGTATATCGTCCCAGAGGCGATTGCTGTGCTCCATGAGGAGAATCAGTACAAACATCTCTCAGGTGCACACCGGACACGCCTGTACGTGTCGTTTGGAACTGATGATGTGTAGACGCTTTTTTGAGGGAGAGATGGGTACAGTCGAACACAAAATGGAACACTTGATTTTTAAAAAATCATATTATGATCTTTATATAGTATATTGTCGTTTTATTCAATTTTTAGATGGTCAGTTGTGCACTTTTTAAGAATTTCAAGATTTTCTTACATAAAGCGCTGTACATGATTTATTGACCTGTGTGACCAGACTACTTTTTGCGTTTAATTACGTTTTTTGCCAGAGGCTGTGAGTGTAACTGTATGATTTTGTTTTATCTTTCCACAGCCCTGCCATGTAAGAACATTCAGTCTGACTGCTCTGTGCCTTCAGCATGTGTGTGCCGTGTATTCTCTGTACTCGTTTTACTATCCTACAGATCCTCTTCTTTTATCCTCTTGACTTTCTCGTTCAGTTTCTGTCCAGTTTTTAACTCCTCCGTAGTTCTTTCTTTTTCTGTTCTGTAATATCCTTGTTCTTTGTTTTCAATCTTTTCGTCTGTGTCGTTCATAACTCTTTCCCTTCTCTGCCCATTTATCTTTTTATGGTTGACTCTTTTCCTTTACTTTGATTGTCCTTACTTCATGTATTCTCTTTTCTGGTGTACCCACTGCTGGTAATACGAGTGCTTTTACCCATTGTTTACCATCATCATGGTATTTTATTCCTCTTGCTTTAAATTTCCAGATTTTACGAATACACTGCATGTGAAATTGTATCAGTATAATATCCAGGGTATATTTTCAGGATAAAGGTGTCTTCAGAAAATTAACACACCTCTAGTAATACATTGCCATGTAATAAACGATCATGTTTGTATTCTCTCATTTCACCTGCTGTGGCTGATTTTCTGACCGTTCCGAAATTTACGCCGTTTATTCCGACTTTGCGAAAAATCAAGGCATTACTCGCGTCAGTTTTGGTCAAATTATTATGACGTCATGAAGGGCGGAAACGTGACGTTTGCTTGTGATTATGACGCCAACCCTGGTGCCTTGAACGTCAGCTGGGTGAAGAACTCTGCCCTGCTGTCTGTCTGTGCCTCCACTGACAGCCGTGTGACTGGAGGCAACCTGACGGTGTCCGCCTTGACCATCCACAGTGCACGTGTGTCGGACAGTGGCCTGTATCGATGTCAGGTCACCTCTGCTCTGGGTGTGGGATTAAGCCCCCTGACCACACTGGACATTGCATGTAAGTACCGTGTGCTGTGTATTAGTATGTGCATTACGTCATATATAGATCAAGGAATGAGTCGGTATTTAGAGATATATGTAAAGGAAAGTTGAAGTGTAAAATACTGATGCATTATTATTATTATCATCCTTATTATTTTTTGTTGTTGCCTAATGGTGTTTGTTAAATATGAAAACAGAGAAGGGAAAATTGTGGATTTTTTATGAGTAATGAGAAATCGTTTAGCGTGCCTTCCAAATGGCAGTATGTGCTGGATTTCCTGTTGGAGTTGGTGATTGAGCACCTCTCTTATGACTGAAAGAAAAGTAGTCATCTCTAAAATATGTATATGAAACGGTGCAGTGTAAAATTTTCTGTCAAAGAAGACACGCAGAGAGAAGGAGGGTGGAAGGAGGAGGAGGATGGGTGGCAAGGAGGGGGAGGGGAGGCAGAACGCAGGGGATTAACTCAACTTAGATACACATAGACAGTCTTTGAAATCTATTTCTGTCAAATCAGACACCATCTGTAATATCAAAAAGCGTAAAGATATAGTTAGGATACGTGAGTGCATTTGCTGCTCAACATTTCTGTGACGTCAGACAAACACATTCATTTTTTTCCCCAACAGATGAACCAGTGATCGTGACACCGAACAAAACGTTCACAGAAGAAATCGGGAGTAATGTCACTCTGTGCTGCCAAGTTAAAAGCTACCCAGCTTGTCCCTTGCCGAGATGTGGACACCGTCGTGTAGGGATTACAAATGTCCACATACAGAAACTGCCCATAGTGAACTCGCAGCTTCAGGTCCAGGCGCATAGAAGAAAAGGATAATGTACATGCTCATGCTGCAGCCTCTTTTACATTCTTTTTCTGCGTTTCTTGAAATGTTGCGTTCGCAGTGTGCGTCAAGTATACTTTCCACGCAGATGCGTGTGGTATTGCTGAAAGACACAGGTTTGTCTTACTCGTGGAAGCCGTCTTTGTTGAGGGTTTCACTGTGTCATGACCCAGAAAAAGCCATTGATTACGTCTCATGGCCCAGCTTTACACGTGGTATGTGTACTGCTTAACATGGCGCCTAAGCACATTCTGACTGAAACAACTGGACATTGAAAAAAAAGGCGTTCTGTGAGCTAGTCATATTGTATACCTAATTTTGAGAGCACTTGGTATTGCTAGTCCTCTACAAGTTATTTATATAAAGGAGTATGCGTGTTAGTTTGTTTGTTTGGTTGTTTTTACCAGTTTTAAAGTTTCACTGACCGAAAGCCTTTTTGTCACACATTGTCATTTAATTTCATTGGAAATTGTCCATGTATCCATCTAGGATTTCCTCACGATCAGTGCCAAATTTGTTTGATATGGACCATAGTGGTAAATTTATGGTCAGCCCGTGTGGCTACCGTTATTATTCAGACCAGGTAATTTGTTTTATTTGCTGCTTTCGTGTTTTATAATCTGCGAATAATTGCTCATAATATTTTTCTATTACATCAGGTAATTAATTCGGAAAAAAATATGCCGAAGAATTCTGTTCAGGAGAGACTACTCTGACTTCGTCATTACCTGCAAAACGTGTGGGCTACTTTTATTTTGCACGTGAGACCCGTGCTAACATGGCGGACAGTGGACCGAAACAGCTGCACGTGCCTCTTTCAGGTCTCTTTAACCCCAATGACAAGTCATGCTTTTGGGGCAACACTTTGACTTAAGATTGTCAGATCATAATTAACTAATGCGCTATTATCAAGTGTGATTGTGTATCTATTGCGGATCAGCTAATCTTCTTTTTAATTAATCTGTGTATTTAACACCTACCTGTCGCTCCTTCCGTGTCCAGCGATGGTAGCAAACAAACGGGCAGGTATACAAGCACTCACGCCCATGTAAGAGCACGTGCGCGCACTCACGCACGCACTCACACTCAACACACACACACACACACACACACACACACACACACACACCACACATGGGTCGCATGAACACACACACACACACACACACACACACACACACACACACACACACACTCACACTCAGACCCACTCTCATTACACACACACACACACACACACACACACACACATGCACGCACACACGTAGCAGACATACAGGCACACACAGACTCAGACGTACTGACACACACACACGCACGCTCACACACACACACACACACACACACACACACACACACACACCCACGCATACACGCGCGCACACACACACACACACACTCACACACACACACACACACACACACACAAGCACACACACACGCACACACACAACACACGCATATCTACCCATGCATGCATAAACAAACATCAAATTGCCAGATTTCAGTATATTCCTCTTCTGGTTACATTGTTTGAAGCAAGATATGCTTAGAAAGAAAGGTTATAACGACAGACATCGAGAATAGCTGGATGATTTTTTTTTTTTTGCCAGTATCGATGAAGGAATAGTCTTTGACTTTTCCTTGTACCCTTTGTTTTCTATCAGAAACAGTCATATTCGTACAAAAAATCTAGGGTCTAAATGACGTATTTATTTAGATATGACTTTCTGAAATTGGTTTCAAAATATTCAGATATATTTTTTGTAGATTGTGTTGTCACATTCTATCATTCAAAAGTACTGCGTCGTTTCAAGGGGTTGACTGTTTTCAAGATATGTGGTTGGGATTTCAACGTTTCCGTTGGGAACTTTTAAATTGATGTCAAACGTTTAGAACTGAATTTTGGAAGGGAGGAGGAAGAGGGTGGTCATCAAACTGTGTTGAAAAGATTTATGCACAATGATTGTGAACACAACTGCAGGAACAGACCAATAACGGTTTTTTATAATTATGACACTGTAATTTAGATTTTCCATGAAGTAAAATATTGTGATGACGGTTTTAAAGGATGCAATGTAGAAAAACACAAGAAAAAAAAATACAGACTGACAAGGAGAAAATATTCCTTTGGCTAAATTACTGGTGTATGATATAAGAGGATCTAGGAGCCTTTTTAGAAAGAAGTGGGACCATTTTGATAGTATGGTGCTAGTTGGCAACATGCTCCAAACAGCGAAATGCAATCGTTAGGAAATTTTTTTAAAAATGTAGATACTTTCAAATATTATATGTAGTAGTACCCATTTACAGATTACCCCATAAGAGAGTAGAGAACATGAGTGTAATTTGGTTGGAGTTCATAAAAATTGTGTGCACGGACTTCTTTGCATCAAAGATATAACGACGTTCAACGTTCGTCTGTTTCAAATCCATTACAATGAGCACATGGTGACTGATCGCCATCCAGACTGGAGTTACAAACATGATTTTAAAAATGTTAGATAGTTGATTTGAACCTTCAGAAAATTATCGTTACTACTTAAGACGCGTCACGAGAAAACATGGGCACGTGGTGAGGGCCCCGTCAGTCCTGACCATGCTGGTCCCCAAAACCCGTCTCTCACACAGATGCCCCGTCATGACGTTGGAATCCACGTCATACATTCGTGACGTCACCCAATCTCTGATCATCGAGTGTTCCTATGACGCCCATCCCTCTCCGTTCAGCGTCAGCTGGTACAAGGACGGCCAGTTGGTCGACGTGGCCGGGTCAGGGGGCAGGGTCCAGGCTCATCTCTGTCCTTCCCCAGTCTGACCATGTCCAGAGCTGACCAGTGCAGACGCCGGGGCGTATGTCTGCAGCGCTCTCAACAGCGTGGGACGAGGGTTCAGTAACGCAGTCAACGTTGTCATTAACTGTGAGTAGGTCTGATTTGTGCCTGGTTCTCTCTTTCTCTGTGTCTCTCCTCCTTCCCTCGTACAACCCCTGTCCTCCAGCCCCCCCCCCCCCCTTTCTGCCTTTGATTCTGTCTCTGTCTCGCACTGCTCCACTATCTCTCTGTGCCTGTTCTCAGTCTGTCTGTTTGTCTGTGTCTGTTGGTCAGTCGATCAGTGTGTGTGTGTGTGTGTGTGTGTGTGTGTGTGGTGTGTGTGTTTCTGTTTCATGTGTGTCCATACTGTTATGAAGACAAGCACTTTGCATGTGTAGAAAAACACACTCACCCACTCACCCCATCACCCACCCCCACACACATACATACGCCATAACTAAAAAGACTGACCATGGAGCAGTGGTTGCGTCTGGTCGCGTAGTCTGGAAGGTCCGTGGGTTCGACTCTCTCTCTAGACCTCCATTTGTGTGGTTTTTCGCACAGCTGGCTCCAGTTCCCAGTTGCGTGTACTGTGGCTCAAATAGAAAGCTTCAAGCAACACCGTTGAGTTTCATCTGCAAGAAAGTTTCCGGTTTTTCTGGCCGACGCTTCAGGTGTTTGTATCTCTCTTGGGCCTGGTTGATGCTGGGCTGCTTTTTTTTTTTAAGGAAACATAGAACACAGCTCCGTTTTGAAGTCCAGAGCAGAATTAGCCTTGTGGCATCACCATCATTTTCATCTTCGCTGATGTTCTGAAATGAATGATCAAATTCTGTGGCCATTCCTGCCTTTTTGTCATGGTGATCTCCATATGGTTTTCTCTGCTATTCGATGCTCTTGGTGATGTGTCTCAGCTTCATGGGGACTGTCTGCTAGTTAGACATAGTGGAGTCCTGTGAAGGAGACCTCTCACGGCGCTGGCTCGGCGACTAAGCAATAATTGTGGCCAGTAGGGGGTTAAGCAGGCAAAGTCCTGTGTGTGCTGGATCAGAAAACCCACCGTTGACCACTCCCCAAATGACTCGGCAACGGTGGAGTGTGTCCAGTGGACTGTGGTTGTCTGATGAATGTAATTCCTTGATTTTGACTGGCGGTCCTGTGTGTGGCTGTGTACTGGAGAGACAGAATGAATGACATGGGAGAAGTGCCGCTGCGTGTATGCATGTCTGTGTGTGCATGTGTGTGTGGTATGTGTGGGGGGGGCACGGAAGTTGCAATAGAGCACAGAATTGTGAGTAAGTAACTGCTGGGAGTGGAGTGGAGTAATAGGCGTGTGGGTGTCCACAGACCCCCTCCGGAGTTCGTCACCACGGTCACCCAGTTCACCCAGCAGGAAGGCACCTCCGTCACCCTCCCCTGCTCCTACTCCGCCTACCCTCCCGCCGTCCTCCCTCCTCTGGCTCAAGGACGGCGTGCAGCTGAGCGTGACGGGCCGTTACAGCGGCGGAACGCTGGCCACGCCTCCGCTCACCGTGTCCCCCGTGACGAGCAGTGACGCGGGGGGTACGTGTGTTCTGGTGACAACGTCATGGGTTCCGTCAGCGCGGACCCCATCAGCTTGACGGTTCAGTGTCAGTATCAGCTCTGCCCTGGACACACTGTGTGTCCATAGCGTGTGTCCCTGTCTTCATGGGGATTCTAGCCACTGATCTCCGAGTTGTACAGTAATGGATAAGCTTGGGAGGTCGGCTGTCTTTTTAGTATTAATCTTTTTACAGGTTAACGATGCTAACGTTCGTTTTGAATAACGGACCTCAACAAGTGATGGTGACCGTTTTGGTAAAACTGATTACTGTGCATTGATATATATTTTTTGTACATTCACTCGTTGTTGAACTAGATTTAGCATCGAATAGACATCTTGATTGATTTTATTTCGCTGCCTTCTGATGGAAACATTTTTTGAGCGAGAAAACTTAAAGATCTGCGTGGATATGTAACATCACTTTCATCGCATAGATCTGTAGCATTATCATCATCAGCGTGGTAGCATATATCATCATCAACGTTTCTATAAGATGGCTACTTTGTTAGTATAAAATCTGTAACATTATCCCGCATCAGCACAGATCTTTTAACACTACCTTACGTGCAGGGATGTATGGGCGTTTACCCTCATCAGCACAGCTGTGAAATGTCGCCCTCACCTGTATGGGGTTTTAGCAGCGCTAACTGCATCAGTATGAATTTGCAACATTAATCCGCCCACTGCATTATCATCATCTGCATGTCTCTGCAACATTATCTTCATCTGCATGTGTCAGTAACAATATCTTCATCTGCATGTGTCTGTAACAATATCTTCATCTGCATGTGTCCCCTGTAACAATATCTTCATCTGCATGTGTCTGTAACAATATCTTCATCTGCATGTGTCTGTAACAATATCGCTGTGCTTGATGAGGAGAATCAGTAACAAAACTTCTCTCAGGTGCACACCGACACACCTGTACGTGTCGTTTGGAACGGATGATGTATAGACGCCTTTTTTGAGGGAGAGAGGGGTGCAGATCGAACACAAAATGGAATTCTTGGTTTTTTATTATCACATTATGATCTTTATAATCGCGCTTTTTTCAATTTTAGAGATGTTTGATTGCACTTGGTAAGAATTTCAAGATTTGCTTACATAAAGCCCTATACATGATTTATTGACCTGTGTGCCAGACTACTTTTTGCGTTTACACTATTTTTGCCAGAGGCTGTGAGTGTACGGGCTGTATGATTTTGTTTTCTCTCTCCACAGCCCTGCCATGTAAGAACATTCAGTGTGACCTGCTCTGTGCCCCATCACATGTGCCGTGTATTCTCTGTACTCGTTTGTATTCCTACAGATCCTCTCTTTCATCCACTTGACTTTCTCGTTCAGTACCGTTTTCTGTTCTGTTTTTTAACTCCTCCCTCGTCTTTTTTCTTTCTATAAGATATCCATGTTTCTTTTGTTTCCAGTCTTTTCGTCTGTGTCGTTCATAACGCTTTCTTTTTCCTCTGCCCGTTCATCTTTTTGTAGTTGACCCTTTTCCTTATATGGGTACTTACATGATATAGAGAACTTTTTTTTTTTCTGGTGTGTCCACTGTGGGTGCTACGCAGTGGGATTTTAAACCCCATGTTTTACCATCGTCATCATGTTATTTTTATTCCTCTTGATTTAAATCTCCACATTTTACGAATACACGGCATGTGAAATGTATCAGTATAATATCCAGGGTATATTTTCAGGATAAAGGTGTCTTCAGAAAACGACACACCTCTAGTAATACATGTAATAACCCATCATGTTTTGTATTGCCATGTAATAAACCATCATGTTTGTATTCTCTCATTTCACCTGCTATGGCTGATTTCCTGACCGTTTTCGAAATTTACGCCGTTTGCTCCGACCTCGCGAAAATCAAGACATTCCTCGTGTCAGTGTTGGTCCAAGTCATTATGACGTCATGAAGGGCGGAAACGTGACGCTTGCTTGTGATTATGACGCCAACCCTGGTGCCTTGAACGTCAGCTGGGTGAAGAACTCTGCCCTGCTGTCTGTGCCCTCCACTGACAACCGTGTGACTGGAGGCACCTGACGGTGTCCGCCTTGACCATCCACAGTGCACGTGTGTCGGACAGTGGCCTGTATCAGTGTCAGGTCACCTCCGCTCTGGTGTGGGAAACAGCTCCCTGACCAGACTGGACGTTGAATGTGAGTACTGTGTGTGTCGTGTATTATTGTGTCTGTTGGCGTCATATATATGTATCAGAAATCAGTCCCGTTTTTAGAGACATATGTGAAGGAAAGGTTGAAGTGTAAAATGCTAATGCTTTATTATGGTTATTTTTGTTTGTTTCCTAATGGAGTTTGTTAAAAAAAAAAAAAAACAGAAGGGAAAATTGTGGATTTTTTTACGAATAATGAGAAAAAGATGGCGTACATTTGCTTTCCAAATGACAGTATTGGCTGGATTTTTTTTTAAATCGGAGTTGGAGGTGAAGCACCTCTCTTGTGATGGAGAGGAAATTTGTAATCTCTGAAAAATGTCTATATAATGGTGCAATATAAAATTTTCTGTCAAAGAGACACGCCAGAGAGAATGAGGGTGGTGGAAGGAGGAGGACGGGTGGCAAGGAGGGGGAGAAGAAGAAGAACGCAGGGGATTCATTAGACTTCAGTGCACGTAAACAGTCTTTTGAAATCTATTTGTGTCAAATCAGAGGTTATCTGAATGTCAAAAGGCGTACAGATGTCGTTTAGGATACGTGAATGCATTTGATGCAAGTACAACATTTCTATGATGTCATACAAAAACACATTCGTTTTTTCCCCCAACAGAGATGAACCAGTCATCGTGACAACCAAACAGGACATACTCAGAAAAGTTGGGGGTGACGTCATTCTCACTTGCATGGCCAGCAGCTACCCGCCAGTGTCTGGTGTGATCTGGTACAAAGCTGGTTCCCCCTCAACATGGAGGACAAGCCCGGCAAGTACTCGGGGGGCCTCTGCCACCGACGCCAGTCTGGTCATTCACCACGTCAGCACGTCAGACACGGCCACCTACACCTGTCAGGCCAGGAATCTGGTGGGAGTGGTGCAGAGTGACGTCATCAGTCTGAACGTCATCTGTGAGTATTTCTTCTGCAAAAATGACGTGAGAGTGACATTGTGATTTAGGGTTATACTTGAAAGATTGTCTGCTGCCCTAGTGACCAGTAAAAATGCTTTTTGTGTGTTTGTTTATTTTTGCTCTCCCTTTTAGCTCATTGTTTTATACCACGGAGCAGTAGATTTTTCACCCACGTCCTGTGGTTTTTACGTGTGTGTCTGTCGGTAAATTATGCAGAAACTTTTTTTTGAACTGGTATACAACACAAACTTGAAGGTGGGATGGAACATAGCCCAACTACGAACTCATCAAAAGTTGCGGTGGATCCCGATCAGAGCGTGGATCCAGGGCCCGTTGACCTTGGCTGGTCTGCACCCTGTCGGGCGTGTCCTTCACGTTGTCAGCGATCTGTGCTGCTCCACATTCCCCACTGGATGCTGAATCTGCTTTCATTAGGGGATACATTCTGATTTGCTCTCTGTCAACCGTATTATGCATTTTTACTAGCTCACCTCATTTCAGAGTTATGTTATGGCTCCTGATGTTACTGTGTGATATACAATAGACATTAGTACGTAATAAAATCTTTATCAATCAGTAGTTTAAGTTTGAACTTTATTGGTTTGTTGTCAAGATGCACCTATAGTCAGAGCTGGCCCAGACCACTATGACGTAAACAGGGCGGAAACGTGACGCTTGCTTGTGATTATGACGCCAACCCTGGTGCCTTGAACGTCAGCTGGGTGAAGAACTCTGCCCTGCTGTCTGTGCCCTCCACTGACGGCCGTGTGACTGGAGGCAACCTGACGGTGTCCGCCTTGACCATCCACAGTGCACGTGTGTCGGACAGTGGCCTGTATCAGTGTCAGGTCACCTCCGCTCTGGGTGTGGGAAACAGCTCCCTGACCAGACTGGACGTTGTCTGTAAGTACTGTGGGTTGGGTTTGCAGTAGTGAGAGTTATTACTCGTGTTGATCATAGTGGTGCCCCAAAATGAGGTGGGAAACCCAATAACTGTCGAGAACTATGTGTGGTAAACTTTAAATGTCCATATGAATCCCTAAAAGAAAACATGAGATGAAGAAAAAATTATGATATGAATTTACTTTCAATAGAAATTGTTTTGGTGTGCATATGTAGGAAAATGCCAAAGCAAGTTTTCTAGATATTGCGGAAGAAAGTAATCGTCTCTTACATCATCTAAGACTCTAGTCCACTTCATTGATGACTGGCAGTAGATTGATGCTCACTGAAGCGCCACAATTGTGGCAGTAGACTCCAGTGTGGAAGCGTCAGACCATGCTGTAACGGCTGCACCTGATGGAGATCGTGTCTGGGAGCTGATGTTTCTGGCTCTTGTTTATTTCTCCTGTCACTACCTCTGATGCCCTCTCCCCCCTTTCCTTCAGACTGCTTCTAGCTCTCGTGTTTCCCATTTTATGGGGTCCGTCTGGTGTCTGCAAGAGTTCATACCAAGCGTTTCATATCATTCTTGAGCATGTCTTTGTAACGGGAGTGGTATCTGTTGTCCCTGTCCCGCTGACAGAGATGCAAAACAGTAACTAGTTTTCTTGCCTGCGTTCACTTTTGTCAGACAGTTCGCGCAGCCAGCTGTTTGACAGATTCAAACTTGCTGTGTATGTCGTTTGAGTGTAACCACTGTGCATTGGGAGCGTGGTATTCACCCCTAGGACAGAGTGAGTATACCGTGACCGGGGAGCGTGCTGGCCACTGTGTATATGATATTAAGAGGCATACAAAAATCTAAACTGAATGCATTTTGTGCACGTAGCCCAGGTTTAGTTGTTGCACCACTGGAAACTGATATTGCATGCGTTGTAGACTGCCATCTCGGTCAAGACGTGAATTTAATCATGTGCCAAAGTGTTGTTAAATGCCTTTCCTGTGTGTTTTTTTAATGTGCTTTCTTGATTTAAGCATGTAAGGGACACCCTGTTGATATTGTGAAACTGAAGTATGTGAACTGGTGACGGCGTACAGTTTGTTGCTATCTGTAACATGACAGTATTGCAATCTGGGCAAGTTGCGATCTTGCTACTGATTAGTCTCAGTCATGCCATATCTAAAGAAAGCGTAACAGAGTGTGAGGATATTGTATCAGATACGAGCTAATCAGCAAAAGTTGTGTATTTGGGTCTTTTGAGAGTGTCGCAAAAAACTTGGTTCGGGGTTTTAGAATTTCAAGATGAAATATGAATAGCCATTAATCAGATCACACATGCAGATAAATTCCCTCTGTCGTGAAAAGACTGTATAAAGCACCAAGAAGATCCTGTACAGAGTGTTGGGTTCATTCTTGTCCTTCATTTTTGCACAAAGACATAACCTTCCTGCATTGTTTCTCTTGCTTGTGCTGCACGCCCATTCTTCAAGCACGGACACAACGGAACTCCAAGAGGGGTTCTGGGAGAGATATTCTTGCAACACCTGAAGAATGTGGGGATGGTGCCATCGTTTCCAGGATCTGAGCGCAGACTGTGGGCTTTTTCAAGTACTTGCAGGACCTCGTCTGTCCAGTTCCACACTGGGACAAGCCATTAACTGCATTCAGGGTTGGGGTCGACGACTTTGTTCTCGGGTCTTCTCTAAGTAATGTCAGACTCGGGTTCGACCCCATTTGATCTTTTTACTCCATCAATGTCGGTTAATGTTTTCCCTGGAGAGGCTACCTCTGTGATGGAGTATACAAGGCTACAGCACACTTTCAACCTCACTTAATGAAGAAATACAAAACTACCATAGCTGTAAGGTATGCAATGAAATTCCAGTATGAAGTTCCAAAGGGTCCCAAGCAGTCATTGACAAGAGCAATGAATATAGTATGATTACGTACATGTGAAGTCCGCGCTTCTAGCTCTGGTGTAATGTAAGAAATATTGATTTTTTTCCAACAGATGAACCAGGTCATCGTGAACACCGCAACAGGACATACTCGAAAAAGTTGGGGGGTGACGTCATTCTCTCTTGCATGGCCCAGTAGCTACCCCGCCAGTGTCTGGTGTGATCGTGGTACAGAGCTGGTTCCCCCGTCAACATGGAGGGACAGGCCCGGCAAGTACTAACGGGGGAGGACCTCTGCCACCGACGCCAGTCCCTGGTCATTCACCACGTCCAGCACGTCAGACACGGCCACCTACACCTGTCAGGCCAGGAATATCTGTGGGAGTGGTGCAGAGTGACGTCACCCATCAGTCTGAACGTCATATGTGAGTAGTTCCGAGCAAACATTGACGTAAGAGTGGATGTTGTGTTTTAAAGAAAAAAAAAAGTCAGATCAAAATTCGTGAGGCAGTCAACTTGCCCCTCATATCGGTTGACATGTTGACAGTATTTTGTCTCTCTCCTTTCGCTCATTTTTCAGTGGTCTTAGCCCGCTTTACGTTCTCAGCTACATACTGTTCCTGTTTTTGATCAAGAGACTTTCTTTTTTTCCGTAGAATATAAGCAATGCAGGCTTATTTTAGTCCCCCTCCTGGTTGCCTCTCGTTTAGTATTTTATTCTGGACAGTCACTTACTAGGATTGTTGCTGTACATGCCCCTTTTTATCTTTGTTTCATCAGTGATCTCAGTTTTATCTATTTCGTCTGTTTAGATGCACCCATTGTCAGAGCTGGCCCAGACCACTATGGACGTCAGGAAGGCGGAAACGTGAACGCTTGCTTGTGATTATGACGCCAACCCTGTGCCTTTGAACGTCAGCTGGGTGTGAAGAACTCTGCCCTGCTGTCTGTGCCTATCCGGACTGACGGCCGTTGTGCTGGTTGGAGGCAACCTGACGGTGTTCCGCCTTGACCAATCCACAGTGCACGTTGTGTGTCGACATAGTGGCCTGTATCAGTGTCAGGTTCACCCTCCGCTCTGGGTGTGGGAAACAGCTCCCCTGACCAGACTGGACGTTTGTCTGTAAGTACTGTGGTGGCTGCCTTGAGGAATGTCATGAGTGAAGTGCTTGGTCAGTGCGTGGATGACTCAGTGTTAAGTGTAAGAGTTTATGGAGCCTGTAGTCACGAGTCGAGACTGCTGAAGGGATGTGTTTCTACTGCGAGATACCAGAGCGGCAGCGTTGTTTCGCTACTTTTCCACAACCAGTGGTTGTCCAGGTAAAAGACATGGTTGGTCTCTAAGTTCTGGAGTATATATACCAGAAGCATTCCCTGGTTGTCTGTCAATTCTCTTTGCTCATGTATTTTTTAAGTTCAATCCTTTTTTTGATTCTTTATATCCCATTTTTGCTTGCATCCTCCTCTGTGTCCTTTCGGTGGTTTAGGTTCTCACGTTCACTTATTTGTTTAATCCCGTACAGAGCCAAATCTGTAGTTGTCCTGTTGCCTGTCCACAGAAGGCTGTCAGGTGATGATGTCAACAGGAGAGAACCCCCACAGAAGACACTGCACTGCTTGCCGAGTCAATTTCTGTGCTGTTCAGTTGGGTGTGTTTCTGACATCCGGCATCCAGGGACAGCCTTTTCATCACTGTTCTGACTACAGTCACCATGGCCAAGCCGCGATACTCACAGCTTTGACATGAATCTCCCAAGAACAAACTGGACAATGCAGTGGGATTAAAACCCGAAACTGAAACGAGCCAACTGTGGAAAATGTTTTAATGATCTTGAGCGAGAATAATGAAGATATGAGGAGGAGTTCCATCAGTGGTCCCCTGAGACGACAATCACAGGACTGCTCTTGGCGTTTTCTCTTGAAATACCCCTGATACCCTGTCCCAATCAAACAGCAACGAAAGGGCAGAGATGCCCTGGCAGTGTTAATTATAAACCTGAGCACTACCTAGAGAGAGCACACAATTTTTTACAAAGAGACGAATCTCCCTATGTTTCTCCAGTTTGTCGTTACAGTCTTCGGCAGAGTACAGTCCCACAGGACATGAGCTGATTGGGATTGGAAAAATCCTACAAATGAATTATCTGTGATGGGGTCATGAACCCATGGCCCTTCCAAGCCGGTATGCTGCGCACGAATCATTCTGATGAGCTGCACGCACGTCTAGGTTCAATCTCTTCTGAGACTGTGATGCGTGCCATCTCGGACTGTCTTGGTGTCCCATCTCTGACTGGTGATGCTGCAGCACGTCTAGTGTCCATCTTTGACTGTTGTGCAGCACGTCTAGTGTCATCTCTGACTGTGATGCTGCAACGACGTCTAGTGTCCCCCATCTCTGACTGGTGTGATGCTGCAGCAACGTCATAGTGTCCCCATCTCTGACTGGTGATGCTGCACGACGTCTAGTGTCCCATCTCTGACTGGTGATGCTGCACGACGTCTATCGTTCCCATCTCCTGACTGGTGATGCTGCAGCACGTCTAGGTGTCCCCATCTCTGACTGGTGATGAGCTGCACGACGTCTAGTAGGTCCCATCCCTGACTGGTGATGCTGCAGCACGTCTAGTGTCCCATCTCTGACTGGTGATGCTGCAGCACGTCTAGTGTCCCCATCTCTGACTTGGTGATGCTGCACGACGTCTAGTGTCCCATCTCTGACTGTGCTGATGCTGCAGTGCATCGACTGTGATCTAGTGTCCCATCTCTGACTGGTGATGCTGCACGACGTCTAGTGTCCCATCTCTGAATCTGGTGATGCTGCAGCACGTCTGGTGTCCCATCCTCTGACTGGTGATGCTGCACGACGTCTAGTGTTCCCATCTCTGACTGTGTGTGCTGCAGCCACGTACTAGTGTACCCATTCTCTGACTCTGGTGATGCTGCCATTAAGTCTAGTGTCCACTCTCTGACTGGTGATGCCTGCAGCACGTCTAGTGTCCCATTCTATGACTGGTGTATGCTTGCAAAGTCCGGTCCTAGTTGCCACCAAATCCCTGCCATGGTGGGATGCTGGACTTCGTCTAGTGTCCCATCTCTGACTGGTGATGCCTGCAGACACTCTAGTGTCCCCATGCTGACGACTTTGATGCTGCAGACACATCTAGTGTCTCATCTCTGACTGGTGTGATGCGCTGACGAAGTCTATTTAGTCCCATCTCTCTGACTGGTGATTGCTCAGCAGACGTCTAGTGTCCCATCTCTCGACTGGTGATACTGCAGCCACAGTCTAGGTACAATCTCCGACTCTGATACTGGCCTGTACTTTAGCACGACTATACGTGCTATTGTCACCCATCCCATCTGACTGGTGTGATGCTGCACGACCGTCCTAGTGTCCCATCTCTGACGGTATCGGGTGCTGTGTGCCTCCCTGTTTTTATGTCCTTCCGGTTCCAATTGACCTATACCTTTGGCCCTTTGTGGTTGATTGGGCCATAAGCAACGTCATCTTGTCCATCTACCTATATTCTGTGTCTCACAGATTCTTGACTGTCGGACCTCGCAGTCGCTTAGAGTGCTATGCGTTTCACGTCGTTTCTTTGTTGTTCACTGCCCAGCTATCCGCACGTGCTATCATAGTCTTACTGCTGGCAGTCTGCTGGCAGAGCCTGTGGTGCTGCAGCATGCGAGCTGGGGGTATTCAAACATCCGGCCGTGGTGTGTTGGTCAACCAGGAAGCAGTTTTCATCGGCTGTCGAGGTTGTCCTGGTCTATTGAAGCCGTTTTTAGGTGTAAGGGATAAATTTGAGTGAAATAGCCGGCGCCTGTGGCAGCGTAAAGCGTAAATCTTTGATTTAAAATCTGTATTAATCCAGTTGTGTGTTGCTGACTGTAAAATGGTGTGGCGGTCTTGTGTTTTTCCTTGATTGTCGTGAATTATTTGTCTTGACGTGTTTCTTCCCCCTTCAAAAGAGTCTCCATGCGCGGCGGGGCACTAGCATTAAGCATGATTCCTCATTTTTTTGTAATCACACGGTCATATCTTGTGTACAGGGTATAGACTAAAAAATTATTAATGAATCGATATAGTTCTTATACCTCCAAGCAGTAAATTGTTGTGACTGACTTCATTCATGGGGTACTTTGGCCGCGTTATAATGTCTTTTTCTCACACACAACACACACGCACACACACACGCGCGCGCGCGCATGCACGCACACTCGCACACCCCCCATACCCACACACCCACACACTACCTACACAACATGTACACCCACCCACAGCACGTACACACACCACACACACACACACACACAACACCACAACACACACACACACACACACACACACACCACATCACACACACACGTTTTAACGATTGCCACTTCCTATTTGACATTCTGTCACACAAATGATTTCTAATGCCAATGAGTATGAGAATAATAGTCCCTAACGCCTCATATCAGTTTTTGACAGCCTAGGAATTCCATGTGCAAAGTATGGTAAACAGTGAAGAACCTGAATGTTTCGAAAATCCCCAATGGATATTATTCCCTGTTGAATCTGAAAAGTGTTATTTCATGTAGAATGTAAAACAGTGATAGCAGGAAATTCCACCATAGGTTTTCAAAGCGGAAAAAATGCAACAGGGGACAATACAGTGAGAGATTTACCAGATGACTTGAAAGATCATTTTTTTGCAATAGTTACTGTTGGGACAATAATTCCAATTTTAAAATAAACCTGTTGTGTAAAAATGCACACAGGGGACAAATAGGTTGAGAGTGAACAGAACATGAAGTGATCTTAGAGTCATTTTTTTGCAATATGTAGAGTTTTTGGTGACAATAAATACTTTTAAAAGCTGTTGTTAACATGAAAACACAAAGTACAATGTATCAACAAACACCCTCACTTCCACGTGGGGCCATGTAATGTTGTGTCTATATTTACGTCCCATCCTTATCCGGTGTACTTCTATTTCATGTCCGTGTCCAGCTTTTGGACCTACTGTGTGTGTTATTAAATGTATTATGTGAAAGTGTCAGCATTGATCATGTTTGCATACCGTCACTGTCATGCGTTTTCCATCACTGGCGGTGTTCTTAATTTGTCTGTAGTGGTGGGCACAGAATGAACCGGGCGTCCTCAGCCCCCTTGCAGTCGTACACCCCGCGATAAAAAATAATTGAAAACCTAAGTGACGTCAGTCTGGCGTGTTCAGCCAGCACAGTTACCCCCCGGTCTCTGGCGTATCTGGTACAAGGGCAGCGTGCCCATTGACTTGGAGCAGACTGCTGGCAAATACTCTGGCGCCTCCATCGCAGCCCTAGCCTGGTCATTCACCAACGTCACCAGGCCGACTCCGGCACTACCTTGCTAAGCGCCACTAATGCCGCAGGCGCGGTCAGAGTGTACGTCCAGTCACTGTACACGTCACCTGTGATGTGTGTGATCCATGCCTTGTGGCATCTCAGTGGTTCTTTACGCCGGCCTTGCTTGAGGAATGACGTCACCACGATAGACGCTTTTCATTATTAGAACAAAGGCAGGTCATCATAACAGTGGAAAAAAGGAAAAAATCGTTGGGGATATACTGGACACATGGCCCCCACCCCCAGAGCATTTCAGTGCGGGAAAAACAACAGGCAGCAATTTTTTTTGTGTCTGTGGGTGCGCTGACCAAGACAGTGTGGTTGCGCTGACCAAGGGAGCAGTAAAGCATTTCGTTGTATCTTGGCTATGATAGCCTGAACATGGAAGAGAATTTTAAACGCACGCTTTTCGATGCGTTTTATGGCAATAATATTTAAATTCCATAGTGTGAGTTAGGCTTAGAAGATTGTAGACCCAGATGTAGGAAGCTCGTGTGGTGGCTCAGAACTGCTAGATTGCTTACGTTTACGAACAGATTCCAGGTTTTAAAAAAAGTATTGGGTTTGAATACCAGTCATGTTTCCTTTCATTCATCATAAATGTCCCATCCATTACTTGTGATGCTTCATTATTGCTCGCACACATTATGCAGGCGTACCTAGTTTCCTGTTCGTTTTAAGAGAGCGGACACCAATGCCTACGTTTCTTAATCTTACAATGCTGTGTATTTTTTTTGGCCAAGACAAAAACCTGTTTGGTTAAGTTCAAGAATCCGGATTTACAGTGATTGCGTTTCATTTGTTGTGTGTTCCACCCATGAAAATAAGAATACGGGTCGAGTGTATATGTGGTAATTGCTGAGCACAAACTGGTTTGCATACTGTTGGAAGCCTATGCCTTTTTAGGTCTCACATTGCATGACCCCAGAAAAGCCTCGATTCCGTCTCAAGACCCTGCTATATAGGTATTTTTTTGGTCATGAATTGTACCCTACTTAACATAGCGCCTAACACTTTCTGACTGAAAAACTGGACATCGCATAGTCGTTCTGTGAATCTGTCATCTGCCCTACCAGGTTTTTGACATGGCCATTTGTTTAGCTTCTCTGCATGTTATTTACTTATACAGGAGTGGTGCTTTTTCTTTTCTTTTTTGTTCTTCTTTTCTTATTTTGTTTT
>JADBJO010005605.1:155000-157326 GCA_016801955.1 Conus betulinus | reverse complement strand
TGGAGGTGCTGCACGAAGGGCTGAAACTTCAGCTTGTAGGGACTGTGTTGTTTGTAAAAACTCCTCCTTGGACACACAGTCATCATGGCAGCAGCACACATCTGGCATATTCCCTGGCTTTGAAGCTTGGTCACCGTCTTTGTCACTGGAAACGCTTTCAGTGTCTGTGCTGGTGTCTCTGCTAATGCTTTCAGTAACTGCCGTGAAAGTGGTGTCTTGTTTGGAGAGGGGAGGGGCATGACTGAGTCAGGTGGGGCAGAGGTTACAGTGGAGGATGGTGGGGAGGGGGGTGAATTATCAGTAGATGTGGGGGACTGTGAATCCTGTGCACTAACGCTGACTGGAACAGTGAGGGAAGATGGGCTCAATGAAGGGAGAGTGGAGAGGGAGGAGGTTCTGTCACTGGATGAGAAAGAGCAGGCCTTAGCTGGTGAAGGGGGCGGGGAGTGGAGGGGGGATGCTGAGTGTAGGCAGGATGGAGCGGTCAAAGGGCGGTCTGTATCTCCTTCCTCTTCACTGCTTTCTGCCCGTGTGATTGGCGGGATAAGCACACAGCGCGTGTCTTTCACGGTCGCACTAATGCTGGTCTCATCCACTGCACACCCCCTCAGCGCCTTTCGCGCCGGCCGTCGCTACGTCCATGTCTGGCACGCACATGTGTGTGATGGAGAGTGGGTCAGAGCTCGCAGTTACACCCAGTGTGTGTACAATAGTACGCAGCCTGTCGAACTCCTCATCGACCCACTGTAGGCATGCTTTCCCTTGTATAAGAATGGTACCCGTTGTATAATAAACATGTATCTTAAGAATCTTGACTTCCTCTGATCTCATCTCTATAGTAGATTGGCTGAGGTCAGAGGGAATTGGGAGAGACGGTAGTAAAGTCATCAGAGCAGTCATATTCTTTGTGTTGTGCACGGTAGTTTTTCCATGTGCATTTCACTCCTTTAGGTATGAAATTCCCCATATACCTGTGATGGAGTGTGAATCTCCAGTGGGGCATACATTGTTTAACACATGTAACTGTTTTCTGTATGGGATCAAGCGTATTTGTTATCTGCTCGAGGTTACCCCCGCACATAAATATAACGGTGTCTTTGGCCATGGATCGAGTAGTGGCCCCATGGCTGGCGTGATGGGTGGTGTAACCTACAGCCGACACATCTAACTAGGCCCTACAGCTCCTGCATGCCGCCGGCCGGCACGCACCACGCCATGGCCGGCCTACGGCTGTATTTTTTTTTTTTTTCTCTCTAATTACACCACAAAACAATCCGATGCGTCAGCACTACATTGTGGCCCACATCACATTGTCACAGTATTTTTCGAAATTCGATTTTACGTTTTGAACACTTACTTGATCTGAAAAGACTTGGAAATCTGTAGTATTTTAAATGCATATAACGTTCTCTTATTTCGTTTAGTAAAGGACAGCACAGAACAAAACGCACTTCATCTTCTTTCTCTTCTTTACACAATGGACACATCAAATCAACAGGGGTGTGTTGTTTGTATCGATATCTATGCACAGCAATATCTGAAACACCCAGTCTGAATCTTGTTGTAATAGTCTTGATATGTCTGTCTAGATTAACGTTAAATGCATTTTATCTATTGCTATTGTGCAAAAAGTCTTATATACACTAAATCTGTCACTATTCTTGACATGAAAATCCCATTCTTGCCATCTGCAAAGTACAAGTCTTTCTTTAAAGTCAGCGAGAAACTGTTCCACTCCATCAACACCTTGATTTAAGCACACATAACCAAAACCAAACATGTGTAACTTACAGCGAATGTCAGACGTCCAGTTTGTCTTATCACGAGAGTCTAACTCAATCCATTCTTGTCAGCTTTAACCAGTAATGCATGCTCCTAACGGCAGAATTTATGTAAACAGGGTATCTATTTGTCTCACCATACACAAGGTCATTTGGTGTTTGTAACTGATCTCCTAAAAAATTTAAGAGCAAAGATATGTACTTCTCACAAAAGTGTGCAGCAATACGCAGCCCCCACATTTCAACACCATACTGAACAATGAGTTGTATCTGCGCGTCAAATAGTTTTAAATATACAGCAAGAGAATTGCATTTTAACTTACGTAATTTTTTGCAATATACATAACAACGCATGCTTTGTTCTGCAGGCAAGATTCGTACAAGAAGCAGTAAATCTCAACCGTGTTGATAAATAATTGCTTAAATATTTATAAACATTAACAACAGGCATAAGGGTTCCGTTGTAAGTCCAATGTTCACTAGCTGCAAAGTACCCACCTTTTCTAAATACAACTATATTTACTTTTATTCATATTCACATTCAC
>JADBJO010005605.1:145000-150000 GCA_016801955.1 Conus betulinus | reverse complement strand
CCCCCCCCCCCCCCTCCCTCGTTTACTGAAGTCAAAAGAGATTTCATGCTATCATAGGTTTTAAAACACAAACCGTATACGACACTAGAATATCCCTGGAAATTAAACCTGACCCGGGGCACTAGTCCTGTGCAACAGCCGTCCACAACAACACACTGTTTTCCTCACTTCCTTGCTTGTGGACAGTTCGGTGTTGGCGAATCAACGGCGACTGTCGTTGGGAGAGCGCAGTGGTGGTAGTTCTTCAGTCGGTATATCGGAGATAAGTTTTCCGTCTGTCTCCAAAGCAAAACAGCAAAAGGCTTTGAAACAGTTTATTGCGTGTGTGGGATCGTTTAACAAGCAGAAAATGACAACCGAGGATGTACTTCATCAGCAGCGCAGGGCAGCCTTCAGTGGCTGACCTCACGACGGCCTGGTATTGATACTTCCCCATTGCTGCTGGGTCTGGAAACAGGATTAAATGATCCTGAGTACAAGAGACAGGGAGACATGATCAGTAACTGAGAGTGAATCTGAGAGCGAAAGAAATGAGAGGAGTGGGAATGTGGAGGGAAATGGATGAATAGAGGGAGATTTGGAAGGGAGAGGGTGATGAAAGGGGTGGAATTAGTGGTGGGTGGGGGGGGGGGTTGATTATGCGTACACGACTGTGGCATCTGATTGGCCTATCCAGATGGAAAGAAAACGTTAAAAACTACAGGGCATGCGGTTCCTATTCAAATTTCATTTCTACCCCCGTCTCGAAATTTGAAATCAGCTTTTCTTTGAAATTCCCCAGGATCATCATCACCTAAGCTTAGAATCTCATTTTCATGTAGCTGACCAACAGTAGAAAGACGTTTAGTTTTCATGTAGCTGACCAACAGTAGAAAGACGTTGTGTTTTCATGTAGCTGACCAACAGTAGAATGACGTTTAGTTTTCATGTAGCTGTCCAACAGTAGAAAGACGTTTAGTTTTCATGTAGCTGACCAACAGTAGAAAGACGTTTAGTTCTCATGTAGCTGACCAATAGTAGAATGACGTCTAGTTTTCATGTAGCTGACCAACAGTAGAATGACGTTTAGTTTTCAGTTTAAAAGTAAGCTGACCTCACGCGGATATCGAAACAAATTTTCAAAAGTTCCTGGTGAGTCCGCCGAATAACAGGGCACACAAACTACAAGACAAAACACGACGTGTTTTAACCTCTTAGGTCTTCTTCCGGCAAGACGAACAACATTCAGGACAATGAAAACAGCAGAACGAGTTATCAATTATCTTCTCATATTCGCGCAAGATGAGACGTTGAATGAAAAGTGACCTCTTCTTCAGACTTTGCCCCTAACCAGATAGTGTTATGAGGATTTGCCCCTAATTAGATAGTGTGATGAGTATTTGCCCCTGATCACATAGTGTGATGAGTATCCACTGCATGTTGCATCTCAATAATGTGCACTGTTGCGAACCTAATGTACTGGTCAAAAATGCATTTGTAGCAAAGGGCACAGCCCATCGATCTAAGCATCAATAAAAGTCAAATTTGACTTGTTAGGGTCTGTTTCACTATCCTTCCCAGAACAAAAAAAAACCCCTGAAATGCAGACATCCATTCTCGTGGTGTGGTTGTGTCAACGTCTTAAGCGTCTGTAGACAACTAGTATCATTGATGTATGTTGTACTTCATAATGGAAGACATTTCATACAGAAGAAAGATCATTTTCTCGCTGTTTGATAAATCATTTTTTTTTAAGCCTTGTTGGATTTATTACATAATACCACCTCCCCACCTCGCACAAACGGAGTGTCTCCTAGCCTTATTCTAGAACCAAATTCTGTTTTCATCACTGTCATACAGGGTGTTAAGTTTTACTTGAACCTTTGATTTGAGTGTGTGTTTGAAAGATTATTTTTCCAACCAGGTTTTAACCCTTTCGAGGTTACGCCGTCTGCTGTGAACTCTCGGCATCTGCCATAGTCATGTACCTAACAGCCACTCTTCAAATGCTTGTGTGATCTCATCATTTCTAGCAGAGATCTCTCCTTTGGAGTGAAGTAAAACAGAATGATTTAGCCTACAGGCTCACTGCCATTCTTCCTTTATATTAACAAGTACGTATTTATTTGTATGCTTGTTATTGACGTAATCGTTTCGAAGGTGTTTCCATTTCTATTTCCTTTGCTTTTGCGTGTAATGTAACAAATTACGACCGCATGATCAGATAGCAGAGTCAAACATACATAACATCAAAGACGTGTCTAATACGCTGATGTCGTCTCCCTTCAGGTTACACCCCTTCCATTGTTTTTTAGTCTGCCCATAACACTAGGCAGCAGGGACTTTTGACATCCAGCTTACCCTTGCAGGGCCATGCAGCACAGTTCATAACACCTATGACGTGACAGTGAATCAACAGTGCAGCGTCTCTTCTTGTGGGTGGCCTCTAGACGACCTGTTCTTGACTGATCCTCTGAGTGTTGTCTTTGGGACTGCTAAAAACCCTGGCCGTGTGTTAAGCGTGAACATTGAGACGACTTGCTCCCTTTTTAGCACTTTCTATCCCCACGCCCTTCTCCAAACCTAATTGCGAATGGTGTTTTTCCCTGCTGGATAGAGATCATAATGGCTGGGCTGGGTTTTAAAACATTCCTGTCACGACGTGCCCTAAGCAACGGCTTCGCCGAATATAACAATTACTCCTACGCTAGATCAGGCTGCAGCGAACTCTGAACAAAGTTGCCCTCCAGTGACAAATCCTGAAATAGCGCGAGAAAGGTGCAGTGGTGTGAAATGCAGAGATGGCACGTGCATTTCATGCTAATATATATTATGGCCTATTGATTGGCTTTAACAATTAGACATCGTTTGCATGTAGGATATCATTGTGGCGATGTTGAACATGAAACAATGACCTTTTCTTTCATGGTTGCTACGTTCCGTGCTGGCTCTCGCCATCTTCGATATTTTTTGTCACTGCTTCTGGTGCTGCTTTTTTCTGTCCCTCATCAAATGCTATCATTGGTGGGTGTGATTTTTTTCTTTGTCGGTTTTCTCATCTGACTATCACACACACACACACACACACACACACACACACACACACACACACACACACACACACACACACACAGAGTCTACTTTATTAAGTAATAAGGCTGCATAGATATTCATCATTATCTGCACTCACTTTCGCCAAGTTTGCCTCCTCAACCATATCCCTAGGGCTGAAATATGTCCTGCATGTGCCATAATTGCCAGGTCATCCTGTTTTACAGCCATGGCGTTTGAGACATCCGTGCTCATAGTGAGTTTCAATTGGAGAGTTTTTGCGTCAGAAGATCCATGACGACTGTTACTGGAAACACGTGATGGCCCTTCTACTGTCAAGGGTACCATACCTTATTCTAGGAGTAGCAGCAAAATTCAGCAACACCAATGTTGTAGGTGGTGTGGTAAAATATCATAATATGCACCGTTACCACCAGTAACGTGCCCAGCATCTGTGCAGGGTATCTCTTTGTGGGTGACCTCCTGACAACCCTGAGATTGATAGCTGATTGTGGCTGCACAAATGAGTCTATGTACGGGGAAAGGTAGGATAAGCTATGTGTGAACAACTTTCAGGGGGGAAGGAGGTGTGTGTGTGTGTTGGGGGGGGGGGGGGGGGGGGGGGGGGGGGGCGGACGTGAGAAGGCTGTGTTGTTGAAATGGACAAGAGCCAGCTAAGTTGATGCCACAGTGCCAGTGGTTAACTTTTTTGCTTAAAACTTTTTTTTAGCTACTACAGACCTCTCTTAATCGAATCCCACACGATTTGGTTTTGTCTTCAAGGACAGAGATCATAACGGCTGGTGTTTAAAGGGAATTCTAAGTGCTTGCCTCATACGTGAGGTTTCCGCACACTGGATCAATGATTCCAGTGCTGGACAGAGAGCCAGGAACTGTTGGCCCGATGTCTCTTCAGCGACAATCGCCAGTGATGCGAATTATGGGGATGTCACGAGTACCAGTTGCTAATCATTGTATCAGACGATCGGGGAACTCTGAAATTCAAAAGCCATTTGGCTGTTGGGGCCACACTGTCAACATGAAACATGTCATTTGAAACGATGAGCGTATGTAGCCAGCTCTTTGAAGAGTTCCTGATGTCTTTTTAATATTCTGTTCTTTGTTATCACTGTTGTTGTTATTACTTCTGCCGTGTCTGTTGCTTATTTCTGTCTTTAGACCACAACTGTTTTGACTCCCCCCCCCCCTTTTTTTTTTTCTTTTTCTTTTTCTTTTCTTCTTTATTCTGCCTTCAAAAGGAGTTTTTCTGCTGTTGACCAAAGCATGTGTTACCTTTTCTATCTATCTGGATCATACAAGGCTGGTCAAGAGTGTGAAAACCGATGACCCAAGATGTTTTAATTATTTTAATCTGCATTATAAGAGGGGAGAGAGAGAGAGAGAGAGAGAGAGAGAGAGAGAGAGAGAGAGAGAGAGAGAGACAGAGACAGAGAGAGAGACAGAGACAGAGAGACAGAGAGACAGAGACAGAGAGATCAATGCCTATTGTATGTAGTTCTCAGAAAATAATTTTCATGTTTGCGACACACACACACACACACACACACACACACACACACACACACACACACACACACACACGTCAGCCAGCTCGGCCACAGCACTGCTACATTCTGAAACACGTGGGTCTTTGAAGATACCGAACAAATCAGACCTGTGATTAAACAGTTGGCAATACATCTAGTGCAGTTCAGCGGACTAAAAAAAAAAAAAAAAAAAAAAAAAAAACAAACAAACAAACAAACAAACATATTTTCTGCATGTACATGTACCCCGGATGATTGAAGCGTTCAACAGCAGTGCAGTCCTCTCAGGTAGGTTGCCTTATGACAACCCATTTTGTTTTGCTCCCTGTTGTATGCTGGTGTTGGGACTGCGACAGAATGAGTTTGGGTGTGGCTATGTGTATATGTGATGGTTGAGATGAGCAGCGTGGAAGTGATGACATT
>JADBJO010005605.1:115000-122500 GCA_016801955.1 Conus betulinus | reverse complement strand
GCTCCGCGACTAAGCAATTATTGTCGTCAGTAGGGGGCTTAGTAGGTGGTGTCCTGCGTATGTTAGATCAGAACAGGCCCCACTGAACACCACCGAAGTGACTCGGCAGCAGTGCAGTGCAGTGTCTCTTCCGGTGGGTTGCCTCTTGACGACTTGACATTGACTGCTCCCTGTGGATTGCCGGTGCCGGGCTGCGGCGGGGCCGACGGGCTGTGGCTGTGGACGGGGTGTCGGAATGAGCGGCGTGGGTGCGCTGCCTTTGAGGGGGCGCAGATGTTGGGACAGAAAAAAAAAAAAAAAAAAAAAAAAAAAAAAAAAAAAAGTAATTCTGGAACGATATCAAACTTAACACGCACACTTTTGCGATAACAATGATTTACCGGAATGTACAATTACGCAGGAGGAATCGTTATTAGGTAGTGATTCAAAACTGTGAACATGAGTATGTGTAATCTACTGAATTGCACATCCCCCTTCCCCCTCATCCCTTTCCCTATAGCGTTGTAAAAATGTTAAGTCTCCTTCAATTGATGTTATTGCGTTCTTTAAAAAAACAAGAACTTAAAAAAAAAAAAAACCTTTAGAATAAAGAATTCAAGTAAAGGTAGACTGGGTATAGCTCTAAGCGCTAGTATATCTTTAAAGTGTGTGCGGGATGGCGTTGATCATCGTATAATAACAGAACTGATTACCAATTACATGCTCATTCGACGTATCTTCTTTCGTCTGCTTGATAAAGATGCCACCCTCGTTTATAAAAAATGATGTCCAAATACTAATCTGAAGCACAACTTTCAGGAAAGGAAGAATGGGGGGGGAGGTGGGGGGGGGGGAGAGAGAGAGAGAGAGAGAGAGAGAGAGAGAGAGAGAGAGAGAGAGAGAGAGAGAGGAGAGAGAGAGATCGAGACCGCGACAGATAACTCAGAACTCAGAAGAAAGTTTTAGGAAGAGAGAGACCGAGACAGATAACTCATCCGATTAAAAAAACAAACAAACAAAAAAAAAAAAACAACACTTTTTAAAAAGTTTTTAATACTTGCAAAAATGTCAGGCAGGATGGAAAAGGTACATGATCTGATATTGTTGATCATACAACATAATACGTTGAAGATTACATGACCATAAACATTTATGAAAGGCTCATATAACCCTATCGTATTTTCGCGCTTGTATGCTGGTTATGTGAATTGAACTGAAGTTGTGTTCATGTAAAATATTTACATTTCTCTGTGCATGGACTAAAACGAGTGAAACAAGATGAAAACAAATCAATGTAGCACAGGTTCATTGTTGACTACTCATCTTTAGTGGATCTATTGACTCTTGAATCCATCGACTCTGGGTAAGATTTATAGTAATAGATCCAAAGGTCGACAGATCCAAATGTCAGTTATCCAGAATAGAATTTGAACAGGCTGGTTACTTGTGTTTGCTGGTTGTCTCCTCTTGCTTATTTAGGTCGGCTTTCTTTTTTTACCCAATTTTTCCGTGCTAGTTTGTCGGGTTTTTTTGTTTTTTTTTTTTTTTTTTTTTTTTTATGACGCAAGAAAGCAATAGATTATACCATTTTTACAGTGTTTTATTTATTCTATTTTGATTTGTTTTATTTCATTTTTGTAGTATTCTGCTGTCTTTCTTATGAAAATTTTGTCTGGGAATGAAAGCTGATTGTTTTTTCTTTTTTTCAATAAATAAATTGACATGAATAGCTGACAACAGCTATGCAATTCTTCGTTACATTATGAACAAAGCAAGAGAGGAGTGAAATAGAAGAAACAAGCAAAGACAAATCAGTTTGCGTCATTGACTACAATTGACAGTAACTGAACTTTGCATCTATGATTTTTTTTTTCGTCACAATCTTGCCATTGTTGTTTACTGATCACATAAAAAATCGAATGTTGTAGATCCGCTGCGACAGCAGTTTAACCTTTTCTGTTCTTGTTTTTTGAATTTTTTTTGGAGAAGAATACATTATAATATGACACATTACTTTGAAAAACGTTTACTGATATGTGAAGTATTTTTGACTTTACCCTTTTCGCTTGATTAGTATTTGAGTTTGTTTGTGTCGTCTGTTTGTTTGTTCGTTCTTTTGAAATAGTGGGCGACCCGTTTCTACGCAGTTACTGGAAATATTTTTTGTTTAAAACTGATATACATCAACAATGATTCGGTTATTCATTTCCTGAATTAGAACTCCGATCGTTTTCCTTTTTCTCTGAAATATTATTGGCGGATTGAAAAAAAAAAAGCCATTAAATATATTCTCTTCCTTTGAAACATTTCCTACTTTTAACATAAGTCGTGCCTGTTTCCAACGATTTTATTTTCTGCATGGAATTGTGTTGACAAATGAAAGCCATAATTTAGGGATTTTTTTTGTCTTACATGTTCAGCATATTAGCACTGATGTTAACAACGACAATCACGGGGCAATTTTCCCTCGTTGTCTTTCAATTCTTTCCATCTTGCTGTTCCATTTTTTTTCCGTGCTGTCTTAATGGCGTGACTCTCACACCATTCTTCCCGGACATTCACAACTACATTTGCAGCGCCATGAAGCAACCCATGAGAGGAGTCACTGCGCTGCAGATGAGTCACGTTGTTAGTCTTCTTCGTCTTCTGCGTTCCAGAATCATGACTCATATTTCCAGACCAGTTTGTTGGATGAAGGCTGCTGTTGTCTTCAGATCCTCCATTGTGCCCCAGAGCTTTGCTGCAAGCGTGGCTGCATGTGGTCAGTGCTGTATCCGTGCATCCTGGTAAAGGGGGCAGGGACTGAAGAATGTGCTCAGGAGGGGGGGGGGGGGGGGGGGGGGGGGGGGGCTGTCTCACAAGGGCAGTCAGGTGTGTGCGACAGCCCAATACGATGGAAATGGGCTCGCAGTCGACAGTGATCTGTTCGTATACGATGGAAATGGGCTCGTACAGTCTGTTGTTGTCTCGTTCGTCATTTCTTCAGAAGGATTCCCCCGTCTCCTCGTCAAAGGTGGCAGTACGTCGCAGGTCCTCCAGTCCTCCGTAGAGCTTCCGGGCCACTGGTATTGGGTCGGGCCAGGTTTTCTCTCGAAGCGCTTGGTGGAGCGGGCAGGACTGCAGCAGATGTTTTGTTGTCTGGCTGCCTGTTCTGCAGGGGCACTGCTCTGTGTTTGCCGATGCGGAGTTTAAAGAATAGTGGTGTTTTCAGGCGCTTCTGGCCTGCCCTGAGCCTGAAGATGACTACCTGCTCACGTCGAGTCAGCAGGTAGTACGGGTCTGCTCTGTTGTGGCGTGGATGCTGCTGCTTCCACTTGTTCTGCAGCTTGGCCTTAATGGTGGTCCTGGATTCGGGGTAGTTGGTAGATCTGTCCATCTGCTCCTTCGCAGTGCCCTCCTTTGCCAGGGAGTCAGCAGTCTCATTGCCGAGCACGTTGCAGTGGGAGGGAATCCACTGCAGGGTGACTGTGTGACTTGTGCAGAGGGAGGCGAGAGATGAGGACAGATCGTTGAGCTCTGGATCTCTCTTGGACTGAAGGGCCTGCAAGATGGACAGGGCGTCAGTCAGGAAGACAACGTTGTGGCTGGCGTAGGGGCTGACCTCAGTGTGGGCTGCTGCTGTTTTCAGGGCTTCTGCTTCAGCTCTATAATTTGTGGAGTACAGGCCGGTAGCGAGGCAGATCTTTTCTTCTCTGCCTCCTGGATACTGGACATAGACTCCTGCCCCTCCATTTCGTATGGCATCTGCTGCAGAGCCGTCGGTGTAGACATGAGTCCAGGACTCTTTGGGGAACTGGGTATGGAGGTGTTCAAAGGGTGGGGGACTTTCTTTCAGGGCCGCTTTGGGAATCTTTTGGGCCAACACCAGGGATGCTGCACTGGATGAGGGGAGGGGTTCCTTCGCTCCAGGAAGGGACGGCAAGACACCAGGGTATCACTTTGGGGTCATGATCAAGGATACCTTGATGTTGCCGTTCTAGGATCCTGCTCTGGTGTACGAAGCTCCCTCTCTTCAGCCGTCCTTTTGTTGGCTGGGACAGTCTGTCTTTCATGGGGTGGCCTTGCAGCCTCTTGTACTTGGCAGCCTGGGTCAGGAGTTTGCGTCTCTGCGGTCCTCAAGGGGCTGAGCTCTGTGATAGTTTCAAGCTCCTGAATTGGCGTAGACTTCATGGTTCCTGTGATCATACGGGCAGCTTGATTCTGAATCCTGCTGATCCGTTCAAAAATTGGATTTGGCTGTAGTGCCCCATGCAGTCACGCCATACTCCAGCACTGGCTTGACTCTACCAGTGCACAGTCTCCTGAGGGTCGTGTTGTCTGCACCCCATGTTGTTCCCTGCCAGCTTCTTCATGAGGGCAAGGCGTACTTTTGCTCTTGATTCTGTTTTCTCCGCCTTGTGTTTTCTTCCACGTCAAGCGTTTGTTGAAGGTGACTCCAAGGTACGTGGGGTTTATTTTCAGCAAGCAGAGTTTGTCCACTGATGCTCAGGTTGGCCTTCTGTTCTTTGGGTGAGAGGCTGAAAACAGTGTAAGTGGTCTTCTTGGCATTGATTGTTACCAACCACTGTTTTGTCCAGCTTTCAAGAACATTCAGCGCCTGCTGTAGCCTGTAGCTGGCAGTTGTGAGGTGCTCTTCCGAGCACCATAGGACAAGATCATCTGCATAGATGGCTCCTTGGACTTTGCGTGGCATATATTTGACGATGTTGTTGATAAAGACAAGGAATAGGGTAGGCTGAGGACACCTCCTTGAGGGACTCCTCTCAGTGTCTTCTTCCGACTGTATGCTCCGTTGACATGGACTCGGGCCTTCCTATTTTTCAGGTACTGCGAGATCCATTGATACATACAACCAGTAACACCACTTTTCTGGAGTTTTCTCCAGAGGCTATCCTTCCAGACTTTGTCATACGCCTTTTCCATGTCTATCCACATCGCCAATGTATGCTGTTTTGTCCTGGAAGCCGTCCTTGATCTTCTGGGCTATGTAGGTCACTTGATCCTCAGTGGAATGATGTTGGCGGAAGCCTGCCTGCTCTGGAGTGATGATTTTGTTCTTCTCCAGGTGCCCAAAGTAGCCGCGAGTTGATCATACGCTCTAGGGGCTTGCCCACGCAGCTGATGAGGCTGATGGGGCGATAGCTGTCAGCCCTGACTCTGTCTTTGCCCTTCTTATGGATGGGCGCCATATCAGTTTCTCGCCAGCTTTGTGGAACATGCCCGTCTCCCAGCTGTTCGTAGTCTGAAGATTGTGGTCTGTTGGTGTCGCTGTAGTTAGGGCAGCTGATCATCAGGCGGGTGTCTGTGCTGTTCTTCCCAGAATCTTTTGTACTGACTTTTGATGACAGTTTTGCCCTCCCTATAGGAGATGGGTGGGTTGTCTGCTTGAACCTGTTGCCACATTTGGACTGCAGTAAATGGAACCTATTCTGATTTCACATCACACACACACACACACACACACACACACACACACACACACACACACACACACACACACACACACACTGACGACAGAAACTGCTTCATCGTGGAGCCAGCGTTAGTGGGCTTTGTCTGTTGTCTGTCATCCCTCGAAGGCATCCCTCGAAAGACGACCCCCCCCCCCCCCCCCCCCCCCCCCCCCCCCCCTTCCGCCCACGAACTTGAGTGAGAAGTACGAAAGGAATCCTTGACACAACTATGGGCATGAATATGGGGAGAAAATTTTGAACTGGGGTTCACCCTCGAAGCAGGTGTGAGGAGGTTAGGTATCTTAACAAAACAAAAAACAAAAAAATAGTAAGAATAACGTCGCACTATACATCCATTTTCGGTCTTAAAGTTATACAAGGTGACAGTTTGCTTTATGTTATTATACCAGGCATCGTTGCCTTCGTCGTCACCGTCGTTGTCGTCGTTGTCGTCGTCATCGTCATCATCACCATTATCAATATCATCATCATCAGTATCATCATCATCATCACCATCATAAAAAAACCCCAAACAAAAAACAAACAAAACAAAAAAAATCAGAACAAACACACACACAACACACACACACACAACACACACACACACACACACACACACACACACACACACACACACACATACACACACACACACACACACACACACACACACACACACACACACACACACACACACATGACGTTAACCATGTCACAAACATGAGTCGTATTTCATTTTTCAGTGGAGAAAAAAAATCATCTTCACACCGTCAAACAGATCCCACACTCAAAAGACCTTTCTTTCTGTCCTCTAATCCCCTGCAGGCAGCAACGTCGAAGAACGACGACATGGCACCGCTACAGGAATCCTCCGACGACGAGTTCTGACTCACCGACTCACGGGACGAGCGCAACTCACCGCCTGCCAGTGAGCAGATCATTCTGGTGCACTCCGCCAGTAGCCCCCGCGAACAGCAGCAGCAGCAGTCTCCGCTGGGCAGTTCTGAACAGCATCTCCGGGATCTCCGAGCTGAGTCGGCGACCACGACCGTTCAGGGCGAGCACCACAACCCGGACTTTTCACAGCCTGGCTGGGAGGACATGCTCAGGACAGGGGAGGTGGAGGAGGAGGAGGAGGAGGAGGAGGAGGAGGAGGGGGCGCAGGAGGAGGGGAATGGGGTGGGTGAAGGGGGTGTTGGGGAGGAGCAAGGTTGTGACGTGACTCAACGGTCGGCGCGGGGTCGGCAGGAGGAGGAAGTAGTGGAAGAAGAGAAGAAGAAGAAGAAGAGGTAGAAGTTCGCGTGCTGACAGAGCATTCCAGACTGTTGCCTAAAGGACACACCGAGTCCACGTTCTCTTCCTTCGCTACCATTTGACAGGCGTCATCCATCATGGAGAGCTCCATCGTCCTTGTCGTCCGTGCGTGTAGTAGTAGTCATCGCCATCTTCATTCAGTGTCTTTCATCGTCATCGCCGCTGTCAGTTTTCAGTGTCTGCATTTTGGATTTTACGTGTCTTGTTAGTCACCAGGTTGACAGTGTGACGACGGCGGTTTTTTTTTTTTTTTTTTTTTTTTTTTTTTTTTTTCCTATGAATCAGAGATAAGCAATGTTTCCTGACAACAAAGACGGAGCAGTTGACTCAAAAGTCCTGGACCTCATTTCTTTTTAAAAAGTTGATGAGAGGAATTCGGTGCATCTCTCTCTCTCTCTCTCTCTCTCTCTCTTCTCTCTCTCTCTCTCTCTCTCTCTCTCTCTCTCTCTCTCTCTCTCTCTCTCTCTCTCTCTCTCTCTCTCTCATGTCTCACACCACACACACACACACACACACACACACACACACACACACACACACACACACAGAGGAGAGAGAGAAGAGAGAGAGAGAGAGAGAGAGAGAGGAGAGAGAGAGAGAGAGAGAGAGAGAGAGAGAGAGATGTACAAACGCGTACGCACGCAAGCACTCACGCATTCCTTCATCCTTTCACACCAACTCCCACCACTGCCCCCACCCCCACCCCCATCGTCTCTCGCACACCGCCGTAGAATTAGACCCTGTCAAATACCAT
>JADBJO010005605.1:87500-102500 GCA_016801955.1 Conus betulinus | reverse complement strand
GTCAGTTTCCAAGAGATATGTTTTTTTCGTTAGCTGACATTACGTTTGTGAAGACTAGATAAAGACCAGCGTAAGGCAGGCACATGCGCCCAGTGACTGTGATTATGAAATGTTGCTGTGTTGACTTTACTTCAGGCAGGAGCAACATAAACAACACCCCCCCCCCCCCTCCACACACACACACACACACACACACACACACACACACAAACAAACGCATTTAAAATGTCAAGAACGATTATGTGTGCTCTTCACCAACTTCTTTTTCCTGTTCAAAGTTCACACAATTTGAATGAAAGGAGGCAAAACCTTCCAACACATCATATTTACACATCTTTTTTTTGATACACCGTCCTTATAGATTACCGCTTCCCTTCTACACCCACATGCACACCCAAGTTGTTCGATTTGTTTTTGTACACAGACAGAACCTGGAAGATCAACTAACCTGAGCAAGTTCTCCGAGACTTGCCAAAGCTCTTGTGACAGCCTACATCCTTTCCAATTAAGTTCTCTTTCAATCTCGAAAACTGCCAACAGACTTAGTCACAAACCAAATCCTCTAGTCACGCACTTCCACGTAAACTGTAGACGCCTATGTTAAGTCACGAACATTTTTTTTTTTTTTCTGACTTTTTTCCTTACGAATCGGCGACCTCGGCCAGTGAAACTCGCGATAGATCAGGAAGGAAGGGGGATTAAGGGGGAGCTACTCTTGATTCGCCAGGACAGAAGCAGACACGGCTGTCCATCAGGGTCTGATGGAATAAAGGTGGGGGACTGGGCAGTGTTCTTATCTTTATTCTCTACGTCTTTTCCCTCTTCTGTGTAACTCCACATAGCGCTCGTCCATCCGAGGCTCTCGAAATACACATAGGATGGATGTCTGCATGGCAGATTCTTCTTCCTTTCTTGTCGGAGTGGAATTTGTCCCGTTCTTCCCTCACTTACCCTCCTGCCATTATAAACAATCTAGTGGCACCATTAATGTGTTCGTTTCATCAGCAGATTTTTTTTTTTTTTTTTTTTTTTTTTTTTTTTTTTTTACGAAGTGAAAGGTTTATGTGTTGTGATAAGGATATGGTTATATTGTACCCTGATGATGTGTGTGTGTGTGTGTGTGTGGGGGGGGGGGGGGGGGGGGGCGTGCATGCGTGTGTGCGTGCGTGCAAGCGTGTGCGTGCGTGCGTGCGTGGCGCGTGCGTGCGTGCGCGCGCGTGCGTGCGTGCCTCTATGTGTGTGTATGTGTGTGTGTGTGTGTGTGTGTGTGTGTGTGTGTGTGTGTGTGTGCGCGCGCGCGCGCGCTCTTTTGTGGGTACGCATTTGTGTGCACATACGTGAGTGCACACGCGTGAAGCTACCGTTTGCTCTGAATGTGTCTTTGTACACAAACACGACTGCAGTTTCAGGCTGCTGGGCCAAAGAAACACGCCTCACGTCTCACGCCTCATGCTTCACACCTCATGCGTGAATAGAAAAAAATGAACAGACGTGGTCTCTCTTGCGTGGGGCCGTGCAATTCCACTGACACTTCACGCTTCATGGTTCACGGTTCACGCGTGAGTGGAAAAGTGGGACTGCTCACTTTTTTTCGATGCGTGAGGTTCAAGGTCCTGGTTACTATTGACCAGTTCAATACGGATGACAACAAATGTTGAAAGGTAATTGATAAAGCACCGCCAAAAACACGTAGACACACGAATCACAAGACAAAGCACGACGCGTTTTTTTCGACGTATTAGGTCCTCTTCAGGCAAGACACACAACACTTAGGACAACGAAAATGAAAGAGCAATCACTTATCTTCATCCAATTTCGGCGCAAGATAGGCGTTGAATAAGAAACGAGGCTGTCAGGTAGAAAACAACCTTTTTTTTTGTAATTATTTTGATCATCATCATTACTATTATCATTATTCCCATCAGTATAATTATCATCGTTACTACCTGGACTCACACATTCTCTCCTTCCTGACAGCCTCGTTTTCATTCAACGTCTGTCTTGTACAGATTACTATCAAATTGTGTAATGTCAGCAACCAAAAATTCAATACAACTTTTCCGTGCGTGAGCAGCGTGGCCTGAGATCCTATGACCCAGAGCATGAGTAAGGTAAGGTAAGGTAAAAGTAATGTTGTTTACAGCCTATCCGACCGCAAAGGGGCCACATCAGGGCTGTCATCACGTTAAAATCAACTCACAAAGTCATCAAAAAAAAAAAAAAAAAGCTTCCACACCTCACTTTAAAATACATCTTCTAAAAGTGTACCAGAAACTTCGTTAAAAAAATCTTTCAGAAACTCAAAGATCACGTCAGGTGGGACATTTCCGGAGAGGGTTTTCATGGAGTCTGTAAAGTGTTTATGTCTCACATCGTGCAAGCCCCATCATCTAAAAGAATATGTTTTACTGTGAGTGGACCATGAATGGAATGCACTGTAAGACGTGAAGCATGAGGCGTGAGACGGGAGGGCATGTGTTTCTATGGCCCAGCAGCCTTATGTAAACGACATACCAAACAGCAGCGGACCGAGTCTAACTGCCACACGATTCTGATGGCAGTTCAGCCGATGTCATTCTGGGATCATTAGGAAAAAAAAAACATTTTGATGCAACAAAATCTTGAAAATATATGTAAGATGTCTTCTATCACTCTGGTCCTGCTGTCTATAGACTCTCTCTCTCTCTCTCTATCGTCCCCTGCTGCTTGGCTCTCTCGCTCTATATCCTACTGTCTCTCTCCTTATTAAACGATTTTGCCGGAGTGATCCTCTCTCTGCGCTAGTCTCTCTCTCCCCTATCTCTCTCTCTCCTCACCGCTCTCCTCTGACAAGGAGCAGGGATCCTACTCTCTCACTTCTCTTTCCCGCCTCCTTCTTTCCCCTCCCCTCCCCTCACTTCTATCCTCCCCTCCCCATTCTCTCTTTCTCTTCCCTCCTTTTCCTTTTTCCCCTTCTAGCTCCTCCTCTCCCCTTTCTCCCCCTTCTCTCCCTCTCCTCTCTCACACACACACCACACCTCCACACACCCACCAACACACCTTCACACACACACACACTCTACAGGACCCCTAGACCGCGAAAAGAAAAAAAAGGATACAAGAAAAAGCTATTGGGGTTGCGCAGGGCCCAGAAGAAGACAGAGCTGTCATTTGCGTGTCTGATGGACTGGGGCCTCTGCCTGAATAGGCCACCTCCTCCTTACTGTCCCTTCCTCAACATCTCCTCATGCCATCCCTACCCTTCTGTCCCTGTCTCCCTTTCCATCTGTTGTGGCTCCTTTTCTCTCCAATGGGTAACCCCCCCTTTTCCCCTTCCTCATGCTCATTCGTCTCCTTTACCCGTTCCCCCTTTTGTCCTTTCCTAGGTATCCCCTTTCTTTTTTTTTCCCCTTTCTCGCTTTTCCTTCTTTCCTCCCCTTCCTTTCTCCCCTTCCTGCCTCTCCTTTACTCTTTATTTCCCCTTTCCCCTTTCTTTTCCCCCCCTAGCACTCCTCTCCTTTTTCCTTTTTCTCCCTCCCTCTTTTTTTGTCCTCCCCTCCCCCCCTATCCCCCCCCCTAACCTTTTTTTCTCCCCTCTTGTTTAGCTCTTTCCCCCTCTTTTCCCCCCTCCCTCCTTTCTTCCCCTCCCCCTCTCCTCTCCCCCCTTTTTTCTCTTTCCCTTCCTTCCACTTTCGCTCCTTTCTCTTCTTTCGTCTTCCCCCTCTTCTTATTCCTTTCCTTTCCCCCACCTTTCCCTCTTTTTTTCCTTCCTTTTATCTTTCCCTTTTCCTCTCTCCTCCCCCCCCTCTCTCTCCCTTTTTTCTTTTTCCATCTCTCTCTCTTTTCCCCCTTCCCCTTCTTTTCCCCCCCCCTTTTCCCCCCTTCGTCCTTCTTTCTCTTTCCCCCCTCTTACCTTTTTCCCCCCCCTCCTTCCCTTCCCCCCCCCTTCCCCCCCCCCTTCTTTCCCCCCCCCCCCCCCCCCTTCCCCCCCCCCCCCCCCCCCCCCCCCCCACCCCCCCCCCCCCCCCCCCCCCCCCCCCCCCCTCCCCCCCCCCCCCCCCCCCCCCCCCCGCCCCCCCCCCCCCCATTCTTTTCCCCCCCCCCCCCCCCGCCCCCCCCCCCCCCCCCCCCCCCCCCCCCCCCCCCCCCCCCGGCCCCCCCCCCTCCCTTTTCATTTCCCCCCCCCCCTCCCTCCCCCCCCCCTGCAGTCCTCCCCTTTCCCCTTTGTTTTCTTTCCCCATTGTCCCTTTCCCATTTCTTCATTCTCTCTTTTTTTAGCATTCATTTCCCCCCCCCCCCCCCGCCCCCCCCGCCCCCCCCCCCCAGGAAACATCCTTTTCCCCTTTCTCCTTCCTAGAAATCCTATTTTCTTTTTCCCCCCCTCTCTCCCCCTAGCAATCGGCCCTTTTTTTCTCTCTTTCCCTCTCTCCTGCCCCCTCCCTCCTCTCACCCCTAACACAAGTAATTAATTCCTTTTTTTTTTTTTTTTTTTTTTTTCTTTTTTTTTTTTTTTTTTTTTTTTTTTTTTTTTTTTTTTTTCTTTTTCTTTCCCCTCTCTCCGCCCTAGCTATCCTTTTTTTTTTTTCCTTCTCTAGCTCAGCAATCCAATCCCCGCATGCCTTCAATAAAGTTTCGACACCAACACCAAAACCCTTTTTCTAGTTTTCTTTTACGGAGCCGAGTTTTTTTTTTTTATTTTCATTTTTATGTTGTGTAATGGTTTTCTCGATAGGAAATAAGTATGGATGTTTCATCGACTGACGTCTCGCTCTTCTTCTCCCTCCCCCCCTCTCCCCGCTCCCGCGATCTAAATCTCCTCTGTACTCTCTCCGCTTATCCTCCCCCCTCTCCTCTCATCCTTCCTCTCCCAATCTCCTCGTCCTCTCCTCTCTCTCTCCTTCTCTCTCCTCTCTCCCGTGTGTGTGTGTGTGGTGGTGTTGGTTTTGTGTAGTACCGCCTTGTCCTCTCTCAAACCTGTTTTTTTTACGTGCTTATCAATAAGTAATTCAATGAAAAGAAAATCTGCTGACGTCATTCTCCTCCACTTACAAGAACCTTCATGAACGAAAACAAAAGATTTTGTAAAACCTCCTCTCCTCTCTTCGCTCCAGTCAATGCTCCTCTCCCCTCTGGTCCACGACCCCCCTCCCTCCCCACAATCATCCCCCTCCGTCTCGTCCTCCCCTCCTCCCCGTCGAGGGTCTCCTCTCCCTCTCCTGTCCCAACCGATCTCTCCTCAGCGGCCGTCCCCCCCGGTCCGCGGTCTCCCGTCTCCCTCTCCTCTCTCTCTCCTCTCTCTATCTCTTCTCCTCTCCCATCCCTTCTCTCCTCTCTCTCCTCTCATCCTCCTCGCCTCTCTCCTCCCCCCCTCCCCCCCCCCCCCCCCCCCCCCCCCCCCCCCACCCCCGAACATTTGTAATTGTAAAAGTCATCGTGGATGTTCAAACTATCGTCTTACTATTTTAACTCACTTATTTGTTTGAAGTTGAAAATATCTTAAGACAATCAGGCGGCCTCGATCGCATTGGGCCACACCAGTTCCTGGCTAGAATGGTAAGTCAATATACTAGGAGAAACGGCGACCTCATATCCGAAATGAGAATTCCAGACTGGATGTAAATAGCACGAATTCCCAGCGACCACGACATCAGTTGTATATCGACGGACAACAGCAATGGAATCTTCCTTAGACGGTAGTGTAACCAGAACCTTCATGATCCATGCTCTATTGGGAAAACATGCTCACAAGCACCCAAGCAGTGGAGCACTGACAACTAGAAAAACGTGATTCCAGATTCCGCCGATTCTGAAGAGAATGATTGACATCGTTGAAGACCAGAAGAAAGGAAGAGTATTTCAGCGGTTTTTGTGACGTTTAACAACCGGAAATATCTACAAGGCAAACGTTTTGCATAGTTCACAAACGTACACAATATCAACAACTCCATCGGTAGAACGTTTGTCATGGAAACGCCATGCTAGTAGCCTTCCGATGTTTCTTAAGTCAAAAGAACATATTTGGAGATGCATGCCACAAAATTAAAGGAATATGCTAAGCGGTCACCTAAGCTGGACTTCAGTCTCTGTCACTCTGCAGGATGGAGTCATATGGCATGCGACTGGTGTGTTAAACAGTTTTAACAAGTTTGTGAATTTTCGATAGTACCTCTGATTTTCGTTTCTTTGCTGTTTGTTTGTTGCTTCCGCCCCATCTCTCTTGCACAATACGTGACAAACAATCATATCAAAGAGAGAGAGAGAGAGAGAGAGAGAGAGAGAGAGGAGAGAGAGGAGAGAGAGAGAGAGAGAGAGAGATGTGCGGGTGTTGTTGGGGCTCTTTGATCACACTTAAACTTGAAATTTCAGACACTTTATTTTGTCATCAATTTCTCATTTTTATGAGCAAAGTAGAAGAGGTTCAAAAATCTATGTAGCTTAGAAGGTTTCTGTGTACGATAGAGAGAGTTAATTCATTGGCTAATAGTGTACACACACACAAGGTCTTTTCCCCATTAAATTTATGAGTTGCGAATCCTTTCCTCTTCAAGCATATGAAAATATTGGCACGTGAAACACGTTATAATGCATAGAAAAACTGCCCAGGAATGAAGGTTTTCGTTTTTACCTCAACAACGATCCCATACAACAGCAAACGTGATATGGCAGACGGGGATATTCATCCCAGGAAGAGATGAGAGATAGAGGTGGCAATCCCATGCACATCAACAGTGACATGGCAGACGGGGATAACCATCCCAAAAAGAGATGAGAGAAAGAGAGGAGGCCTTTCAAACACGACTTACCTTCTACAGAACAACAGATTAAAATGGGTGCATCGAGCACGGCATTTTTCTGATGTCAGACACCAGCGAAACGTCAAACCTACATCGCCGGACTGCTCCACACGTTTAAATGCACAGGTCTACTCATTCACATACGCGCAGCGTTGTCATTTCCAGACACAGCTCTCTGCTCGCTTTGCTTTGGTTTCTTTGATGAGGCGCCCATCAAATCCGAACGCGACGCAACAGTAACATCTCCTCCAGCCGCAGCATCTGTTTCAGCGTCTGCCGAAACCGCGACCCCATGCGATAGTAGACGAAGAAATTGAGCGAGGAATTAAACACACCGCAGCAGATCAATACTGCTCCAGAGAATGGTTCTGAAATTGTGGTAACCGTCCTCCAGACTTGCGTTCTGGCACCAGAAAGATGCTGAGCTGCACCACAATCACGGGAGACAAGCACAGCACGAAGAGAACGGACGTCGCGATCAGCATCCGGGTCACCGCTACCACGTGATGTTCGAGGCTTCCGGTTTGGCTGGGCCACGGAGGACTTCTGTCTCCACCTGGATGCTGAGCGCAGTTTGGCGGCGGTGATGATGGTGGTGATGACGATGACGACGAAGAAGATGACAGGCAAGGTCATGGCGTACACAAAGATGTCAAAGATGTTCCAGAATTGATTTGTTTTCCTTGTAGTATCTGTTGAATCCACAACTGGATGAAGAATAGTTCTTATATTCTATCGCGTGCGCATACACACACACACACCCACACACACACACACACCACACACAACAACACCCACCCACACACAACACACACACCACACACACACCACACACACACATGTGCGTATTTAACATAAACGGAATCCGAAGAAAGAAAAGTGACCTAGATAGAGAAGATGACATTCAAAAGAACACAAATAACAGAAAGGGAAAACAAATAGATAAACGAGAAAACAACACACACACACACACACACACACACCCACACCACACACACACACACACCACACACACTCACACAACACACACACACACACACACGCACACACACACACACACACACACACACACGCACACACCAACATACACACACGCACCACAACACAACGCACGCACGCATGCACGCACGCGCGCGCCACGCACGCACACACGCACGCACAGCACGCACTCACGCACGCACGCACACATACACACACAACACACACACACACACACACGCTAAAAGAATGGGAGTTATTATTCTTATCCTTTTATCTCATCATAAAAAAACAACTAACTAATGAAAAGTCTCAGATTCTGTGACCCTCCATTTTCTGCTCTTTTCTGACACCATATCCGATTCTCCCACTACCACACACATCTTAGCAATCCCAAAATGAAAAAGCAGGGTATTCTCTATCGGGTGACATTGAGGTGTCCGCATATCTATATATATATATATATATATATATATATATATATATATATATATATATATATATATATATATATATATATATATACTATATAAGTGTGTGTGTGTGTGTGGTGTGAGTGTGTGTGTGTTGTGTGTGTGTGTGTGTGTGTGTGTGTGTATTCCGTCTCGTCCTCTTGGCCCTCTGAAATAGAATTGTCTAATTATTGGGGCCGCAATAGCTCAGTGGGTAGAGCGCCAGACTCGTAATCTTGGTGATCCTGGGCTTGCAGGTTCGAGTCGCCGCCAGGCTGTTTCGGTACAGTGGGATTCGTCCCCTCGAAGTTAACTTTTGGTTCTGACTCCATTGTCCCATACAGTCCTTCGAATGAGACTATAAACCGAGGTTTCGTGTGTGAACGCTCGCATAACATCTTGCACGCACGTAAAATCCCATCACCTACTTCCGGAAGAGAAGGCCAGTTTGGCCGTTGGTATTGATGACACGTTACCACATAGCATGCACCCTGCGTGGGAAATGAAAGAATGAATGAAGTAAGGAAATTGAGTGAACGATATTGACTGGATGACACGGGACATGACTGAATGAAGCGCCAGCTGGCAGCTCTTCAGTCGGCACTACTCAGGTAGACAGCCCGTTGTGTGAACGGGTGTGGATTGCAATGCGCTTAGAGCTTGGTTTCTAACCGAGGATAGACGCTATATGAGTATTCATAATAATTTCCACGCCGCTGATCTCGTGTCCCACGACCCAAACAAGCACATTCATGTGTTTGTTTCTGTTGGGACCTCAGCAATAGTCGTCTGCAAGGTGATACTAAGATCACGATTGGCTTATTGTGTTTTATTATACTGTTAATTACTATTGCATGGTAATGTAAGTATTGCTTTTGTTTTGCTCTGTGTTATTGTACATTGTTTTTCATCATTGAATTTCATTTTGCATTGTACGTATTTTGTGTAATGCTTGTGTTTGGATGCTTTGGATAGCACTGCACACCATCATGTTGTATTGACTTTTTTTAAGTGCTGTTAAAACATTGGGAGGGGGGGGGGGGGTGCGGGGGAAGATATTGGATAGAACCATTTAGAAATACACTGCACTGCTGCTGAGTTATTTTTTTGTGGTATCCGCTGATTTGTTTTCTCAAACCAACATACAAAGGACACCATGTATTAATCAGCTCACTGGTGACAGACTCTGTGCTATCGAAGAGCCAGTGTGCGGCATGATTGTCTGGTCTTCGGGATAGGCTTCCTGTCTTCTCTGGTCTACCCAACAACAGCTTCCATGAAGCCGGCATCCGTTTGGAATGCAACACACCACAGTGTGTTGCTGGGCACATATTCCATGGAGCTCGTGCTCCTCTGTGCAGAATTGGGACCAGGACTTAACATCTATGTGGGTGTACCAAAGAAGACAAGTAATATCTGAGTGTCACAGAAAATGTGTAAAAGTAAAGAAATAAAAGCAAAACTATGAATGGAAAGCTAAAACATTGCTCCTTTCCAAGAAGAAGAAGAAGAAGAAGAATGCGAAGAAGAAAGAAGAATGCGAAGAAGAATGAGAAGAATGCTAAGAATACGAAGAAGAAGAAAGAATGCGAAGAATGCTAAACCGAATGCGAAGAAGAAGAGAAGAAGAAGAAAAGAAAGAAGAAATGCGAAGAATGCGAAGAAGAATAGAAACAAATAGGGCGTTAAGACTGGAAATCTAGGGAAAAAAATTTTTGAAATAAAACATTTACTGCATTGTTTCATAACTATGGACATCGGATTTTATTTTTTGTTGGGTCCCATCTCACTGTGGTATAAAGTGAAATGATATAGCAGACGGCCTTGCATAAGAGGAGCAAACAGAAAACGCTGAAAATTTATTAAACAGTCCCGTAGATTTATCCTCTTGTTAATTAATCCAAATTATGGACAAGTGTATACATAAGCAGAATTTTAGTCTAAAAATGGCTACTTTACCATCGTGTCAAGGCACATTTCAGATTAATTCATAAATTAAGGCTGAATACATGGAACACTAAATATTCTCATGGTATTACTTGTGTCTGCGGAGAAAACATTTCTGTGCATCATTTTTTGTTTGAATGCCCAGTGTTGACCCGCTCTATCAGAAGAAAGATACTGACATGAATAACTTCGATAATGTCAAATACTGTCTTATATGATTACTATGTTGCTGAAACTGCCATGATTAATTCGCAGTCACAGTTTGCAGTATTGTTGTAAATATCAACAATTTTGTGTACCACTAAGGTATTTCACTTATGTAAATATGCGTATATTATCATATGTGGGCTTTGAAAGTACTTTAACATGGGTGATACGTTGAGTGTGGAAGGTGGCTCTTTTTTGTTTGTTTGTTTGAAATAAAGTCTATACTATCTGGCGATGAAAAAGCATAAAATAAACCACTGGACTGAGCTGAACAGAAGTGAATACAAGAGAACACATGCCATAATGAAGAAATGGGAGGCGGTAAGGTGCGGACCAGATATATATATATATATATATATATATATATATATATATATATATATATATATATATATAGATAGTCTAGATCTAAAGTCCTCTTTTCTTTTTCGTGTGTCTGCCAAATACGAAGTCCGAGTTAGCCGAGTCATCCGCGCCTGTGTGTTTCTTCGCTTTACAATATACCCACCGTGTTTTCGGATAACAACAAGTCTGAGTTTGGACGGTAAGAAACATCACTAAGAAAAACAACAACACAACAACAACACACACAACAACAAAAACATGTTTTGACAGCAAGCCAGCCGCCAGACATAGAGTGGCCCCTAAAACTCCACTTTCGCAAAACAAAGACAAAAAGAAAAAAAAAAGAAAAGTAAAGAAAGAAAAAGAAAAAAAAAAAAAAAAAGAAAAAAAAGGAAAGAAGAAAAGTTTAAGAAAGTTTAAGGGAACGTACTCTGTGACGTAAACAATCAATGACGTAGTGTTGCTCTGAGGGTCGAAGACGCAATCTCCGTGTGTTTAGGTCCAGCAATGTCAGCATGCCGGTCAGGATGATGGCAGAGACGGAGATGATGACGATGGCCAGAGTGCGCGTGCTGAGTACGCGCTGTGCATGCAGTGGACTGATCACACAGAAACATCGCTCTGCCGCTATGGCCACGCTGAGAAACATGCTGACCCAGGTGAACCCTGTTAAACCTGAACAAGAAAAAAAATAGATATGGAAGAAGAAGAAAGACGCAAAGAAGAGAGAGGGAGAGAGAGAGAGAGAGAGAGAGAGAGAGAGAGAGAGAGAGAGAGAGAGAGAGAGATTTGGGGGAGGGCGGAAGACGGGCAAAAAAGACATAAAAATGTCACACCCGTTTACACAGAAGCAGAGAGTAACAAACTGGGAGAGAATGAGGAGAGAGAGAGAGAGAGAGAGAGAGAGAGAGAGAGAGAGAGAGAGAGAGAGAGAGAGAGAGAGAGCGGTAAGAGACAAAAGACAGACAGAGTCAGACAGACAGACGGGCAGACAAACAGACAGACGGACAGTAACGAGGGCAGACAGACCAACAGAAAGAGAGACAACGAAAGTCAGACATGAAACGAAATTAAGCTCGCAAGCGCACATAAAACACAGACACAGAGACCGTGACAGTGTCAGCGAGACAGAATTAAAAAAAAAAAAAAGACAATGTTCACTGTACCAACAAAATACTGGATGAAGAAGTTGAAGGGTCCCACCAAGGCGCGGTACATCTTCTCCACGGAGAGACAGAAAATGACCACCAGGACCACCAGGTCCACCAGAGCCAGAGAGAAGACGCAGAAGTTGATCCTCTCTCCCTCATCCCCTGTTTGTAGAAACACAGCGGCGCTCAAGACATTGCCCGGTACCCCCACCAGGAAGAAAAGCGGGATGAGCCCCGCAGAATGATGGTGGATACCACCAGAACTGTGTCTGAAAGAGAAGGAAGAACGTGGAGGCGCTCAGGAAAATATTCCATATTGTATACCAGAATTGTGTCTGAAAGAGAACGAAGAGTGTGGGGCCATACGGGAATAATGTTCCATATTGTCCATTACAGTTGGCTGAAACTCTAGGGAGAGCTTGACAGCAGGAGGTCTTCAGAGGACCCCCCCCCCCCCCCCCCTCCCTTATAGAAAAAGTTTCGGCCCTGAACTCCTTACACTCTAAGAGGGCCGGACCACATCCAGGTCATGACTCCCAGATGCCTTGCTACTGCCAGTTTTCTTTGTTTTCGTTTTTTTTTTCTCTTTACCATCATACATTTCTCTCAAGCACTGACAGTCTTGTGAATTGACTGATATATTGCGCACCTGCTCGTGACACATGGGTGAAATCTCTAGTTGACAAGTAAACAGGTCAAATACGTGGAATGCTAACGTTGCTGTGGTGTTAGGGCCCTGCAAAAAAAAAAGTATTATTTCTGTGCTTCACACGTTGGATTGCCTTAATTAGGGTGATGGCGACGTGAGAGTCATTCGGCTGAAAGCTCGACTCTACTGATTAGATGCTGCTGTGATGACTTTTCAAGTTTTTAAACTAAAAGTCGAACTTGTCCGATTAGAAGTCCAAATATGTTCAACCCGAATCAGGGTGAAAGACTATGAAGGGTATTCAGACTAAGAAAACGGACTAGTCCGAGTAGACATTGACATGATCGCGTCCTAAGAGTTACGCAACAAGAAGTCAGTCTTATCCATCGTCAGATAACTTTCACTTCCGTGACTCACACCCTCCCTCCCCCACCACCGTCACCACTACCACAGGGAAACGGGCGCGGGCATGAGAAGACATGTTACATAGTAGTGATGCTGTTGGGACCCTGGCAGTCTAAGGGAATCCTGATTGAATTCTACTAAGCATCCCCCCCCCCCCCCCCCCCCCCCCCCCCCCCCCCGACAGATTACGTGGCAGGTGCTGTTCAGATATCTCGCTCTTTCGAGATGGTCTTCTGTTATCCAAGTGAATATGAAACAAGGCAGGAAGCAGCAAACAATAAACGATATACAAATATTGTTTATTGTTTACTGTTCCCTGCCTCGTTTCATATTTACTTTCGTTTCAATTAAATCGACGTTATTTGTATTTGTTTCAGTCTGTCCCTGTATTCGTCAGACTAGATTCATGTTCAAAACGCTGTGCCAGTCTTGAATAAAAGTTACTTTACATTCATTCATTTCTCCAGTCCTTGTTGCTGTGTAGATGTGTTCGGCACAGGGTATATGGGCAAGCTTGGAGCATCCTTTTTGGGGGATGTTTCCTTGTTTGTTCCATGTGCTCTGTGCTGTCATGTCTGCTAGGTGATTCGGTGTCGTAAGCAGCTTTCCTATGGAATTATGTTTTTCTTGTAGGATCAGTAGTTAACCTACTTGTTTAATGTTATCTGTTTACCCAGTTTCTCGATGATGTCAGATTCACTACCCCGAGGGGGATGGAGGGGAGGGGGTAGGGGAGCGGGCGGTGGTGGCTAAAAGCCTATGCTTCCCCCCCCCCCCCTTTTGTATTTTTATAAATAACGGCACAATTGGAGCACATTGATGCACAGAAAGAGAGGAATGCGCAAAGTCAGGTACGTCAGCAACAGTTCTGTATGTTTCGCACATCGATATCGATTACACAAAATAAAACGGAGAAAAAAAAAAAACAAACAAACAAACAAACAAAAAACAATCAAGAAATGTTGAAGCCAAAAGTAAATGAAGAACAATGTCTTTTGAAGTTATTGCGGGTTCAGATTCAAAAACATCTGTCGACGGGAGATAGACCTATTGCCTTCTTGAGAGCTTAGTGTGATAGTACTGTGAGAGGACGAACTACTTTATCTCTGGGCTTTTCTCTTCGAAAGTCCGAGTTGCTGAAACAGAGCCTGTGAACTCTGAAGAACTGAAAGAAAGGTATGCCTGTTTGGTGGGGTATGCTGAAAGTGCTGTGATCCAGATTCTCATATCAGTCAATAGCTTTACTGTGAATGGAAAGTTGGTCCTAGACGTAAATGTCACGGGCGGTCCAGTGTTTGAATTTATACACATTGAGTGTTAATGGGCTGTTCGTCACAGAGGTTGACAGCGGCTTATACCTAGTATGTGGAGTGCAGAAGAGAGGGGGGGTAACTCCTCTGTCACATTCAGTTTGTGCACCGCCCGTGTGGATCATGCATCCCCTCAGTAAACGCTCACATAGGTGTAGTGTGAGAGGGAACAGTTAGACCTGGATGAAGGGTGTGTGTGTGTGTGTGTGTGTGTGTGTGTGCTGTCATTTTAATAACGGTGCAGGGAAGTGTCTTGCACGTGTTTCTGTGCGTAGAGTGTGTTGTTAATTTAGCTTAGCGTGGGTGAATGTGAGTATGTGTTTTATGTAGGGTGGAGGGGGAACCTTCTGCGCTATGCCAGTGTTCGGCGCTCTCATTCTTTTTGATTTTGCTTTTCTGGTAAGAGGCCACGTCCTCCGTTGGTAGCCATATTTATTTTTCCACTTCGTCGTGGAGAGTAGCGGAACCGGCCGGAACCCTTCGCTGGGCAGAAGGCAGTCCGCTAAGCTTTGGAAGGATCTCAATCCTTGGGTTACCAACAACATTCTTCAGAGTCGTTCCAGACTCTTACTTCCTTCGTTGGAGATGGCGCATGTACTGGTGGGGCTTTGGGCTCTTCGTTGAGTGAAGCTTTCCAGTAGCTCTCTTCTGTCTTCACCCGCCGTTCTGGTAAGTATATATATACAAATATGGTGTGTTGTATTTTCGTTTGGGTTTGAGAGTTTGTACGCCAAGATGGGATTGGCATTTATTCGGTCAGTATATATTTAAGTGACATTGAGG
>JADBJO010005605.1:65000-75000 GCA_016801955.1 Conus betulinus | reverse complement strand
TGTCAGCGTTTCCGCATCTGCTCAACTGGTTCTCTCAACTGGACAGAGGGCAGAGAGTCGCTTGACCCGTAAACAGTCATTCAACAAAGAAAAAATACAAAAACCAAACAGAACTGAGCAATATATTTGGAGACTTAAAGACAAAAAATAAACTATAACATATCCTGGAAAATCATAAAAAGGGCATCACCATACAACAACATTTCTAAAAGATGCAACCTATGTTCAACAGAAAAATGGTTAATACTATGCAAACCACACTTAGCAACTCTAAATACTAAAGTAGAAATAGTAAACAACTGCAGGCACAAATGGAAATCGTTGTCAGCAAACGCACCCTGAACTGTAAACAACCTGAAAACCGAACAACACGTGCAGCCAATCCGCACGTGTAAACAGTGACATTGGGCCATATAACACCCGGCAGTAGACACCCCAAAACCATCCTGACGAGAGCCAGCGCTCGAAACAGAGCTGTCGATTTTTGTTGATTTTTTTGTTTTTGTTTTCGAGCAATACTGATTGACATTCTAGCAATTAATATAACCTGATTTATTTTTTGAACGGGTATATCTACTCATGTGGTCTGATTGAACGGCAAACAGATCTTCATTCAAAGAAAGCTTTATCAACATGCCAACTTCATATGAAATTATCGTTTCCACACTTTTCCAAAGTGGAGTCACAGGAGGGCAACAAAAAAAGTGTTCAATGGAATGAATTCCGTTCGGACAGTTGTCGCATTTATTTGTTTCAGTAGCCTTCATTTTGTGTAAAAGTATACCTGTATGATATATATATGGAAGATTTTCCATTGAAGGTCTCGTAATCTAACTTCCTTTGAAGCTAATCTTGATGGTAGCCAAATATTGTCGTCTATTTCAACATTTGATTTTCTGTTCCAAAACTCCTTTGCTTTATCCTTTTGTTAAATAATTGGTTTATATCTTTAGATTTTGTATTAAATACGACCGCATCACATTCGACGGAACCAATGTGATTCTTAGAATTTCTATTACTCTTTATCCATTGCAACAAGGTTGTTGGAAAAGCGTTTTTAATGCATAGTATTAGAAGATTGTCTCACCATTCTAGAATACTTTCAATTTCTTCAGGGTGGAACAGACTGTTTTCTGTAGTATGCACTGCATCTCTTACATGCTATGATCCCTTTTTTTTCCATCTTTTGAAATATAATGTTTTATCTTTATACCTTATCAAAACTCTTGAAAAAATAATGGTCGAGACAAAAAATTACAGCAAGATATATTTCTTGTAACGTGATCTCTTTTTCGTTGTCCAAGTATAATTATGGTCAGTGCATTTTTTTTCCGGAATTCGTTCTGTGTTTTCTCTATCTCTCATACGTATTTTGCCCTACAATAAATTTGAAATGTGCCATTGTGAGTTAATATTTTATTCAAGTGCCATTTGGGAAGTTCAAACCAGTTTTCTTTAGTTGTGGCGAACAATTTTCCTGCCCATTGGAAATAAATGAATGTTTGAAGTTCTTTTATATTTAGCATTTTTAAGCCACCACATTTATAGTCAGACTCCATTATTTGTCTTTATTTTTTAATGTTCCTTGGTTGCTGTGTTTTCTTTGCCAAATGAATTTGTATAAAATTGTGTTGATTATATTCACTATATTTTCGGGAATACCAACAGCTTTCATAACGAAAACAAACTGGCTCACTAACAAGTCTTTATCACTACAATTTTATTTGAATGCTAAGATCTCTTCTGCTCCAGTCCTTTAGTATATATATATATATATATATATATATATATATATATATATATATATATATATATATATATATATATTCAATTCGCCCCTTTCTACAACGCTTTTTGTCATGGTGTCATTTCGGAAATAAATTCCCAGAATTTTAATTTTATTGACCAATATAAAGGGAAGATTTTGTCCACACGGTTGTCGGCCCATTCTTGAAGCCTTAGTTTTTGCCTATGTTAAGTTTTAATCCTGAACAAAAGGTTTCAAATGTTTTGAGAATGTCCCAAAATAACGCCATGTCTTGTTTTGTGTTAAAAAAATAGAGTTGTGTCATCTGCCAGAAGTTTTATTTTTATAGCCTGGCTTCGTTCGTGATCATTATTGGCGCACAAATACGAGTTATATTACTATTTCTTAGTTTAATAGTCAGTAGTTCTACTGCTAATACAAAAGCTAAAGGTGAAAATGGACAGCCTTGCCCGATACCACATTCAACATTAAATGGTTCAGATAACCATCCACCATGGTTGACACTGCCTTGGCTCCTGTTGGTCAAAACCTGTATCCATTTCTGGAAATCGGTTCTAAAACTAAACATTTTAAACACATGCAAAAGATATGTTTTTGAAATAGAGTCAAGTACTTTTGAGTAGTCCAAGGCCAGTAAGTAGCCAGGTTTACCAGTTTTATCCAGCTAATTGATCACATCACCAATGGTTCGTAGAACAGTTGCTATGTTTCTTCCTTTTATATATCTTACTTGATCCTCATTTAAGTTATGTACTATTTTGCTCAGTCTTTCTGCCAAAACTTTTGCCAAGATTTTTATAGTCTGTATTTGTCAAGGTCATTGGTCTCCTGTTACTAAGTTTATCTCTTTCCAAACCTTTACCTTTATGAGTTAGAGTAACAATGCCTTGTCTTTGAGTAAATGAAAACTTTCCTTTATCAAATGATTCAATGAAGGAGTTAGTCACAGTACTTCAATCCTATCCCAAAAGAATTTTAAAATCTTACTGTTAAAACATCACTTCCTGGAACAGAATCAGTTTTTCAAGTATTTAAGAGCAGAAGTTGTCTTACTGAGCGTAACCATGCCCTCCCACACAATGGCGTCATTTTCATTTCAACGTTTCAGTAGTTCATTTTCCATGAATGTACCGGCTGCGTGTTTTACATCGTCCACTTCAGTCTTCTGGCTGCAAAACTGTTTTATAAAAAAAAAAATGTGTGTGTGTGTGTGTGTGTGTGTGTGTGTGTGTGTGTGTGTGTGTGTGTGTGTGTGTATGTGTGTGTGTGTGTGTGTGCGCGCGCGCGTGCGTGCGTGCGTGTGTGCGTGTGTGCGTGCATGCATGCGACTCCGTTTACCACCGCTTAGGGTGAAAATGCATCCAACATGTTTACGAACGTGTCGACTCTGTTGGAAGATGATATTGATGATGATATAGGGTTCATGTTCTGTAAACAGAGCCAACAGCATCATCTCATTGGATATCGCACTGTCCAGTGCCATGACTCTCAAGGATATTCCCCCAGGAGGAACCATAGGTGTCTTCGATCCGTCTCCGTCTTCTACGAGGATTCCAGACTAGCGACAAAACGCTTTCTCTGTCATGCTGGGCCAGTTGTGTGCAGACCGTATTAAGAGAAACAGTATGTTTTCACTCTGCTAGACAGTAACAAAATACGCCACAGTGATGGTGGATAAATAATTACTAAAGACAGCCATTGCCTTCAGTATGCCAGACTGTGATTTGTGGAATGTTCTCAGACACACATTACATAATCTTACAGTGCTGGAGAAAAACCGATGGTCATAGAGATAGACAAATAGGCAGAAACACTGACAGAAACGAAGCAAACACAGACAAACAAGAAGAAACACTGACAAAAACGAAGTACACACAAGCAAACAGGCAGATACACTGACAGAAAAACAAATAAACAAACAAACAAAAAAAAAAACAAACAACAAAAAAAAAAACAGAACAGACAACAGAAAAGGAAACTAAAACAAAAATGTAAATCGTTTTTTGTTCCTTCATACAAGTAAATGTAGGCCGGCAGTCGCGTGAAGAACGAAATAATACACGTAAAATACTGCTCCCTGGCAGACACCAACATTTCAAACTGATGGGTCAAAGAGCTTGCTGTTCCCTGACTGACAGCAAGGGAGGAAAGTTGAGAAGGATCTAGAATTAGAAAGAAATAGGAAGGCTGGACAATCGCGGAGACAGAACTAACAAGAATAATAAGTCTCTCTCTCTCTCTCTCTCTCTCTCTCTCTCTCTCTCTCTCTCTCTCTCTCTCTCTCATACACACTCACATACACACGCAAACACACCACACGCGCACACACACACACACACACACACACACACACACACGCACGCACGCACACACGCACGTACGCACGCACGCACGCACGCACACACACACACACACACACACACATAAATGCATACAGATAGACAGGGAGGTAGACAGACCGACAAACAGACAGGTAGAGACAAACAGACAGACATACATGTAGACATACAGACACAGACACAGGCACACACGCAGACACACATACAGACACACACACATGAACGCACGCACACACACACACACACACACACACACACACACACACACACACACACACACACACACGCACACACACACACACACACACACACGCACACACACACTACATACATACACATACACACACACACACACACACACACACACACACACACACACACACACACACACACACACACACACGCACATACATACACATACACACACACACTCACACACACACTCACACACACACACACACACACACACACACACACCCAGAAGGGAGAGAGAAAGACAAGAAGTCATCAATAAACATTAGAGAGCAGGCGAGCGAGCGAAAAAGAGAGAAAGGGGGAGGGGAGGGAGGAGACGGAAGACTATTAAATGTTGATTAAAGCAGAATAAGAAACAAAAAATATGACATGGCAGACGGTCGTGCGAACAAACGGAATAAGTAAGTCGCAAAATGCATAAAGATAAAAAAAAAAAAAACCTGGTAGACAAGACACACACACACACACACACACACACACACACACACACACACACACACACGCACGCACGCGCACACGCGCGCGCGCGCGCGCGCGCGCACACACACACACACACACACACACACACACAACAACACACACACACGCACGCACGCGCGCGCGCGCACGCACGTGCGCGAGCACGCGCCCGAACACACACACATACACACACCCACCCACGCACACACACTCCAGAAAAAAAAAAAAAAAAAAAAAAGACACAATCAGATAGAGACACGAAGACACAGAGAACGAAGAGAGGATGGATTTTATAAACACGATATCTAAAGCGAATACGTAGACAAAAAAAAAAAAAAAAAAAAAAAAAGAAAAAGAAACAACCCTCTGCAAACAGAGAGAGACACAAACGCGAGCAGGCAAAGATAGGGGAAGTAGAAGGGACGGGGTAGTGGAGGGAGAGAGGCGAAAGGAATGAGGATGGGGATGGAGCGGGGAGGTGAAGGAGGTTAGATGCCATTCATTTCTCTTCTGTCAAGACAGGCCCTATCAGGAAGAGGATCATTATCGTTCATTATCCGTTCCCTGACAGCTGCTGCCCAATGGACATCGTGGGAAGAGTTCTTTCAGCAAACTAGCTTCCTCTCTCGAAGTTTCCGTTGATGTTAACGACACAGCGTCACCTCATATTGAGTACAGGCTTCGAGGAGAGAAAGAGGGTGGGAGGGGTAGTCAGTGGGTGGATGTGGTTAGGTTTTGTGGGTTGTTGATGTGGTTTGTATTTCTTGTTTGCTTTTAACAAGAGCATGTTTATCCAAGTTTTGCCTTAATGGCGGATAAAAAAACAAACAAACAAACAACAACAACAACAACAAAAACACACAGAAATCCACCCCTTTGTTGGGTAGGTGGGATTAATCCCTGTCTGTCTATACAGGGAATGTCCGCAGGAGTAACAGCCTGCGTACGTAAAGAGAAAGTAAAACAAACATTTTAGTTAGAACAAAGATAATGCACGCACAAAGACAGACCAGAAGGGAAAACATCACTCATAGTTATCTGGTAAATCTGCAGTCTGGAGCCGCTAGGTAAAACAATACTCATAAAAGTGAGGATTAACAGTTAAAAAAAAATACTCTCACCAACGTTTAGTTTACTTTGTGTCCCGGGCTTTTGATACGTATTGCGTGACATGGTCATTTAACTATGACAGTATAATTGCATTCTTAACACCGTAAGATGTATTTGATTCCAAGTGTATGCAGAATGTTTCGGGTCTTTGTTGTTTATGCATGCAGTTATTATTGTGCAATAAGTTATTTCTGTGAGCCTATAATTTCTGGAATTCAAAACTTTCACTTCTGTTACTGCTCCATCACACAATCTGGACCAGACTCATCAGAGAGACACGGCTGATTTTGCCTGTGCTTCCTTGGCATCAGATGAAGATATACAAAAATGTATAGTTCTGCGGTATTCTCTCCATCAAGGGTTCAAAACTTGAATCCAACAGCACCCCCAAGGCAGAAAATTAAAGAAAAAATGAGGTAAGGAAACAAATTGTTGAGAAACCAAAATCATCATGCTAACAGTATCAAATGCAGGAGAAAATCGTTGAGCCTATACTTGCGGATCGACTTCAGGATGCAAGGAAGGTAAACAATAAATGTCCAACAGCCAGAGCGGTCAGCTCTGTTGTTTAATAACCCAAGCATTGTCAGCCGCTTAGAATTGTGCAGAACAGCCTTTACTGGGGTATCCTAAGAGATGCAGTCTCCCACTGTTTGACCAAACAATATTACGTCAAACAATTCAGAAGTTAGGGAAAACATGCGCAGGATAACAATTCCCTCGTCATCACAGTAATACTTTGGGACAGCTTTCAAAATGTGTGTGTGTATGTGTGTGTGTGTGTGTGTGTGGGGGGGGGGGGGGGGGGGGGGGGTGGGGGGGGGGGGGGGGGGGGGATGGGGGGGGGGATGGGGGGGGGGGGGGGAAAGAAAAGAACGCAAAATCAGGGAAATATATCAGAAATATTTAAGCATTCACTAGCAACATATGGAAACCATTTAATCCCGTCTTGAAGACTGAATTTTGTCATTGAGAAAACACACACACACACACAAACACAACACACACACACACGCACACGCACGCACGCACGCACGCAGACAGACAGACAGACAGACACACACACACACACACACACACACACACACACACACACACACATACACACGCGCGCGCGTGTGCGCGCGCGCGCTCTTTTTTCTTTCAAAAAATCATGACATTCGCTTGAATTGCATTCATGAAAACGAGAGTTGTGAAAAAGAGTGGCATGAGTTTGTTTATCTACATATTTATTTTTTTTGTTTGGTCTTCCTTCATTCCTTTCTTTTCCACGTGGATATCACCCCTTTCTGAAGGGACTTTAGCCTTATTCAATCAATTCCGAGTCCTAATCTCTCTCTCTCTCTCTCTCTCTCTCTCTCTCTCTCTCTCTCTCTCTCTCTCTCCTCTCTCTCTCTCTCTCTCTCTCTCTCTCTCTCTCTCTCTCTCTCTCTCTCTCTCAGACACACACACTCACACACACACACACACACACACACACACACACACACACACACACACACACACACACACACATACACACTCGACGTCATTGCCCGCCGTCAAGACGCCAGTGTAAATTACTACAATTGTATAAGAAATAGACAAAGGAAAGAAACCAGAAAAAAAAAAAACAAACATAAGAAATAGAAAATAGATAATAAAACTAACGGAAAGATAGATAATAACACAAACGGAAAAGAAAACACCTCGAAGGATGTTTGGTGGCTGGTTGTTCAGACAGCGTGAAAACTGATTTGTTTACCATTTCATTTTTTTCATTTGTTGCCAACTGATACCGGCACCTGCATTCCGAAACCGATATATAAACCCCTCATTCTCTCTCTCTCTCTCTCTCTCTCTCTCTCTCTCTCTCTCTCTCTCTCTCTCACACACACACACACACACACGCACACGCACACGCTCACACACAGATGGGTGAAAAGATAGATGGAAAGAAAAACAAAGAGACAGAGAGACAGACGGATATTCAGACCGACTGACTGATTCATAGACTGATAGATATATAGAGAGGTAGAGATAGATGTATGGATAGACAGATCTCTCTCTCTCTCTCTCTCTCGCTCTCGCTCTCGCTCTCTCTCTGTGTGTGTGTGTGTGTGTGTGTGTGTGTGTGTGTGTGTGTGTGTGTGTGTGTGTGTGTGTGTGTGTGTGTGTGTGCGGGCGTGCGTGAGCGCGCGCGTGTATGTGTGTTTGTGTGAGCGAGCGTGCGTGCGCGCGTGTGTGTAAGAGAGAGAGAGAGAGAGAGAGAGAGAGAGAGAGAGAGAGAGAGAGAGAGAGAGAGAGAGAGAACCAAAGCTAATCTCTTACTCACTTCGCTATTTTGATTGCAGGCTCCTGGCGCTGTCTTCCTGAGGCAGTAGACGAGCTCTTGTCAATCACAAGACAATACATAAATGCCCAAATCTCTGTGACCTTGGACGGGGCATAAAGCAAGAGAACCAAACAGCGTTTCTCTTCCTTGCCTGCCAGGTCATCGCAGCGAACATATAACGACATTAAAGCAACGCCTTTTGATCTTCAGGAAGTCGGTAGCAAGACAGATAAAAGTGACAGACACAAAATGCCTCGCTATGGCCCTGTCTGTCACTTTTGCTGGTCTATCATGTGGAAGGACAAATGCTACGAAACGCGTGTCTGTCATTTTTCTGCGTCTATCATGTGGAAGGACAAATGTACGAAACGCGTTGCATATGTCTCATTTATTCTGCGACTACATATAGTGCAGTCCTAGCAGGAAGAAAGAAGCTCTGGTACCAAAATTTCTCCATGTCTTTCCCGCCGTATTGTCTCTTATCAAATCAGTGTAATATCCTTTCCGTTGGCTGTGGAATTACGCACGCTTTTTTTTTTTTCTGTCTTATTAGGCATCTTCGAGAGCGTTTTTTACTTGTTTGTGATATCTAAATAAGTTTCCTGACCAGACGACACAGAGATGCTAACCCTCGTTTCCACAGAATGTAACAGCTGCTTTGACCAGAAACAGTTTCGCAAGTTTGTTCAAATGTTCCTAACTTTCATGGTCCACAGCCATTCTGATGAGTCTGTTAGACATTGCAACGTAGTGCATTGCAAAGGTGAGGCGCCTAGAGAGGCTGTCAACCTCAGTGGCCTAAGGCAGTAGCAGGCCTGATGAAGGTTAGGAAATGCACCTTCAGAAAAACTCAACGGCATTCTGTATATTTGTTTATTGCATAGATGGAAACATTGCAACATGGCCACATGCGAAGGCGAGGTTCGTGGAGAGGCTGTCAGCCAAGTGGCCTTAGGCAGTAGCAGGTCTGATGAAGGTAAGAGAATGCACCGTCAAAAAACCCCAGCGTCATTGCTGCATCATCTTGTGTCTTTGTCTATCACATAGATTAAAAGAAGTAGGATGGAGAGACGAGAAGAAAAGGGATGGGTAGCAGAACAGTAGAAACTGAGGGTCACTGGAGAAGGGCCTTGTGTCATCTGATTAATAGAATTATCTTATTAACACTTCAACAATCATCCAGCTCAAAACAGATATAGTCTACTAATTGTTTTCCCCAGAAATTCCCGTTGGTGTTAAAATCAGATACTGGATTTGGAAACCTTGAGCCTTTTTGTTTCTAATCAAACGTATCCAAAACTATCATTGAGTTCTGTTCGCAAGCCTCAAGCAATGAATACCCAAATATTGTCTATGTGTACTGAATATGAAGAAAAGAAAAACGTTATTCAGATAAAACCTTAACGAAAAGCACCAGCTTTCGCTTTTTTTTTCTTTTTCTTTTCTGCTCCTTTTTCTACTTTTTTTGTGCTTCTACCCTAGAGACAGGTTTAAAATTATCTGAAAACTCACGCGCAAGGATAACGCTGTTTTAGTTTGATTTCTATTTCTTGCCAAATACCACATTAGGGGTGTGAGACAATGGAAAGTATGATTTCAGGCTTTCTACTCTCTTTATTATAATTGTTGATGTTGCTGTTGGCACCGTTAGGTTTGCTGCTGCTGTGTGTAGAAGCAAAAGATCAGAGCAACTATAACAACAACAGCAAGGACTTCTTTAGGTGCGTTAATTCTTCTGCAATACCCTGTTTGTAT
>JADBJO010005605.1:42500-47500 GCA_016801955.1 Conus betulinus | reverse complement strand
ATAGGGTGTTTTAAATTCACTTCGAACCAGATACAGTAAAAATGTTATGTGTGTGGGAGGAAACTCTTAGTGTGCGTCACCTGTTACTAGATTGTCCACGAGCAAAGAATACAGTGCGCAAGGCTGTTACTAACATTTTAAATGATACATCGACTCCACTGACACTACCTAAACTGTTAAATGATTATTCAAATCTTTGTTTGTCATGCCCACATTTATTACGCAGTCCTGTAGGAATCTATCTTTAACTTTCAACATCCCCTCATATACAAAAATAAATCACACACACACACACACACACACACACACACACACACACACACACACACACACTATTTTGATTAAAATTTAATGCATTAAAAACTAAATTCACAAAACAAAGAAAACAAATGCATTTGTGGGAACAAAGAATAACCAGCAAGCATCTGCTGTTTGACTGGTTATCTCTCTTCAGACTTATCAATCACCGTTGTCAGGCGTGTTTTTTGTGTGATGCCTTTTCAGAATTAAAGTTTGCCTTCAATGTTGTTTTATCTTTAATTTGTAGTCCAGTTTAAACATTTACTTTACCAGTATTTGCAGGTTTGTTGTAGGGTTGTTCAGAGGGACATTTCTTGCAATTAGATAAACAAATTATGCATATACTTACATAGTCACAGACATTTATGCATCTCTCTCTCTCTCTCTCTCTCTCTCTCTCTCTCTCTCTCTCTCTCTCTCTCTCTCTCTCTCTCGTCCAATATCACATTTGTAAACAGATGTAAAAATTAAGTACTACCACACACACACTCACACACATGCGCGCGCTCGCGCTCGCGCGCGCGCGCGCGCACACACACACACACACACACACACAGAGGGAGGAAAGCAATAAGAGAGACAGAGAAAGGGACAGGGACAAAGACAGACAGACATAGATGCAGCACACTGGCTTCCATAAAGGTGGAAGCATCCAACCGCAATATTATCACATGGTGTGGAAGAGCTGAACGTGTTGATGATAGAAAAAATATAGACGGACGAGAGGTTGGTGGTGATGGTTAGCGCATATGTGTGGATATATATATATATATATATATATATATATATATATATATATATATATATATATATATATATAAAATAAACTAATAAATTCAAGGTTAAGTACCGAGCACCATTCCAGCAACTTACAGAGCAGCTTGGTGTTGCAATGACTGCAAGAAATATTCAATTATAAACAAAGCTTGCTGTTATGGCTTAGAGTGAAGAAATAGCGAAAGATAAGCATTCATATCTGCAATGGTAGATAATTCTGCCTAACTAACAGTATGTACTTGAGTGGGTGAATGAGGAATAATAAATGCTTCTCAAAATCAGCCTTCATCAAATTTATAGTCTCCAAGGAAGAGACAATCTTCAATGGGGAGGAAACTCACTAACATAAAACTCCCGGTCAGATACCGGTGTTTCGAAACCTGGTTGTTTCTCCTCAGTGACCATGGAAAGTGGTAACTAGACTCCTCTGCCTTTCCGGTTTTAAGAAGAAAAAGGCTGGTGTGCAATACCATAGTATGTTTGTTGAGTTTAAAAAACACAAACAAAAACAACAACAAAAAACAACAAAAAATAAAACAAAAACCAAAGGTGCCATCTAAGAAGCAAAAGAAAATCATGAAAGATCAAAACAAGCTACATTTTCTTGTGAAAAGTAGAAAATATAACCTCTTAAGACACAAGTGCTGATGACCAGTTCTTGGAATGAATCCACAAGGGACTGAATTACAATAAACTAATAAATTCCAAGGATAAGTACTGAGCACCATTCCAGCAACTTACAGAGCAGCTTGGTGTTGCAATGACTGCAAGGATAAGTACCGAGCACCGTTCCAGCAACTTACAGAGCAGCTTGGTGTTGCAATGATTGCAAGAAATGTTTAATTATAAACAAGTTTGCTCTTATGTCTTAGAGTGAAGAAATAGGGGGAGATAAGATTCATATCTGCAGTGGTAGATAATTCTGCCTAACTGACAGTATATGTGCTTGAGTGGGTGAATGGGGATAATAAATGCTTCTCAAAATCAGCCTTCATCAAGGTTATAGTCTCCAAGGGGGAGACCATCTCCAATGGGGAGGAAACTCACTAACAAAGAACTCCTGGTCAGATACCGGTGTTTCGAAACCTGATTGTTTCTCCTCAGTGCCCGCGGGAAGTGTTAACTAGACTATATATATATATATATATATATATATATATATATATATATATATATAGATATATATATAGAGAGAGAGAGAGAGAGAGAGAGAGAGAGAGAGAGAGAGAGAGAGAGAGAGAGAGAGCTTAGTTACCACCCTACAACAGAACTACGGACTGTGGTGTATCTCTGTTTGACGCCAGGGGCACAGATGCAATCGGCCGTGTCTCCCTGGTGAGTTCCGATCTGGCGGACGAGGGGCCTAGCAGCAGGCGATGCATGTAGATCTGCCTTCAAGAGGGACTGCAATGGTTCCCTCATGCAGCGAGTGAAGGGTTTTCATTTTTAAAATAATCATTTTTTTTTAAATTCAGATCTTTGCCAAGTCATTACTATAATGATGGAAGAATTGTTAACTTACATTTGTTTTCCCTCACTACTTAATTGTTCAGCATTATATTGTTTGGTCAATCAGTGGGTGACTGCATCTCTTAGGAGATCCAAGTAAAGTTGTTCTACACAATTCTTAGCCGTTGACAATGCTTGGGTTATTAAACAGCAGAACTGACCACTTAGACTGTTCCATACTTTTTGATCTCCCCTGTATCCTTGAATGGCTCCTCAAGCATAGGCTCAAAGATTGTCCCCTACATTTTATACTGTTTGCATAATGTTGTTGGGTTTTTTTTTTTCTTTAATTTTTTTTTTTTTTTAGTTTTTCAGCAACTTTTTACCTCTCCACACTTTTGTTTTATTTTATTCTACTGCCTTTTGCTGGCTGCTTTAGGGTGCTGTTGGATTCTTCTTTGAGTCCTCGGTGGTGGGAACACCACAGAATTATGGACTGTGGTGTGTCTCTGTTTGACGCCAGGGGCACAGACTAAATCAGCCGTGTCTCCCAGGTGAGTTCTGGGCCGGCGGTCAAGGGGCCTTGGAGCAGACGATGCATGTAGATCTGCCTTCAAGAGGGATTGCAATGGATCCTTCATGCAGTGGTCATTTTTAAAGTAATCATTTTTGTTTTTCAATTCAAATCTTTGCCAAGTTATTACGATACTGATGGAAGAATTGTCAACCTACACTTGTTTTCCCTCACTACTTAATTGTTCAGCATTATATATATATATATATATATATATATATATATATATATATATATATATAATATTGTTGCTAACCAACAACAATTTTTTTAAAAGTGCTCAAACTATTTGGGATCGGCATCTGTTAACAGTTGGTTATTTTGACTGCTCCTCACGTTGAGCGCTCTAAACCCAACAGATTTTAAAATGGATAAAATCAACTTCAAACAATCCACTTAAAATATTCCTTTTACCAAACCACAATGCTACATGAAAAACAAATGATAGAACAAAAAGAAAAAAATTATCAAAAACATGAGATGGAAAACATTCTTCTTCTTAAACCCAAATGCCAAGAAAGAAGAAAAAAAAACACTTTTGACTTCAAACCATGGCGAGCACCACCAGCCATCGAGGAAATGAGAACATTTGAAGACAAAATGAAAAGAATGATAGCTAACGTAGAATTAAAAAAATCAAACAACGAATTTCAAACATCGTTAAAAAACGAAATCAAACTAATCCAAAACGATAGAAAAAATATATTTGTGAAAGCAGACAAAACCAGCAACTTTTACAAAATGGAATCTAAAGAGTACTCATAACTCCTTGATAAAAAAACATCCAAAAAAAAATATTTAAAAAACTGACAAAGCTACATATGATCACATTAGGAAAACGAAAAGGAGCTTGTACAGCAAGTGGACCTAAGTGATAGAATAGAGACACACAGCAGAAAGAGAAGCCCTTGTAACACTTAAAGACCATAAACCTATTTTTTTTTAACAACCCAATATATGGAGATTGATAAACCCATCCGAATTAGGAAAAATCAGTAAAAAACAATTTTAGAGAAAACCATAAAAACATAGGAGAGAACACCCGAATTCAACCTCTGGAAAAACAAATATGAAGTTATACAATGGTTTAAAAGACTCAACAAGCAAGAAAATACAGTTTTTATAACCTTTGATGTAGTAGTAGATTTTTATCCATCTATAGATGAACAGCTGCTCGCCAAAGCTATAAAATTTGCCAGCAAATACACTGAAATATCAGGGGTTAGAAACGGAAATCATTTTCCATACAAAGAAAACTTTACTCCACAGCAAAAAAAAAGAGACTTTGGACCAAAACTACTAGGAAAAGCTCAACTTTTGACGTTGCAATGGGATCGTATGATGGTGCCGAAACCTGCGAACTTGTCGGACTATTTATGCTATCTAACATTAAAAAAAAAAAATGGAAAACAAATTGGACTGTACAGAGATGATGGTCTTGCTGCATTGAGCGATAGCCCTAGAAACATTGAAATAGAAAAAAAAAAAAGAATTGTGCAAAATCTTCCACGATCAAAATTTTAAAATCACCACAGAAAAACAAACAAAAAGATAGTGAATTACTTAGACATTACGTTAAACCTCAACCAACACATATTTAAACCATATAAAAAAGCAAATAACACATCTGTTAATGTAAACATCAAAAGTAATCACCCACCTTCCATACTGAAAACAATACCTAGAGGCCTAAACAAGAGATTATCTAATCTGTCATGTAATGAAACAGTATTTAATAACACTGCAGCTGAGTACCAAGAAGCGTTACACCAAAGTGGCTACAACTATAAATTACACTACGACCCAGGAAATGATATGAGCAGACATAAGAAGAACAGGAAAAGGAAACCATATGGTACAACCCCCCATACGACGGAAGAGTTAAAGCAAACGTAGGGAA
>JADBJO010005605.1:20000-37500 GCA_016801955.1 Conus betulinus | reverse complement strand
ACAGTAACCACCGTCGTGACATTGAAAGTGGGTTTCTGGACACTGAGTCATATTTTTCAGGTAGAGATATCATAGTGAATGCCCCAGGTTTGTCAAAATTGACGACAACTGGTGGTTTGCGGGTACTTTCTAAACTCGTTATTTTATGATACCGCTCACATTCCAGTTCATCAGCACCTTTCTTGCAATCTTCATAGCCATCACAAATATGGAGCATATCCACGCACTGGAGACACACACACACACACACACACACACACACACACACACACACACACACACACACAACATAGTGTCATTGAGAAATATGAGCGACGGAGTGGGTGCGCGTGCGTCCATAACGTCTGGTCTGTTCCATATATTTATGGTGGTCACAAGATATCCAACAGTCAGAATGGACAGGGTGGTCAGCTCTGCTGTCTAGCAATCCCATTATTGTCAGAAGCTAAGCCTTGTGAGGGGCGGCCTTTATTTGGATCTCCTAAGAGACGCAATCTCCACTGATTGACCATGCAATATCATGTTCAACAATTTAATCGTAGGGGAAACAAGTGCTGGCTAACAAGTCTTCCGTCTTTGCATGATCTATTTAGCAAAGATTTGAACGATTAGCAGTAAATGATGAAAAGTCTTGTTATCTTACCCTTGTTGGTTACTAACATATTGTAGAAATGGACAAGACAATGATTAATTTAACTGCATATTGTGAGTGGAAAAGTTTAGGATACAATGGGAATTTTAAAATGCATCCTCTCCTCAATGATGAACAAGAAAAGAGATAATGCATTCTCGTAACCGATAACACGCATTACACTACCAGGGAGGAAGGGGTGGGGGGTGGAAATCGAATACCAACTGGGAGAACACTAGCAAACAGTTAAAGCCATCAGGCTGAATGGTACGCAATTTGTGGAACCAGAAAGCTTCCTGTTTGAGTCTATACTCCACGTCATCTGACAGAACTTTTTCGATTGCAATGCAGCAGAGATTGAGGAAGGAGTGGCCTGGCTAATTGATATGCTTAGTTACTAGAGTTCCAGAGTTGTTGTTTATGTTGGATCTGTGTTGGTATATATATATATATATATATATATATATATATATATATATATATATATATATATCACGAACAATATAAAATGTCCTTTAAAATCTAAAAAAGCTCAACCGTCTAGGGAGGAACATCTGTTAATTAAAAAAATGTTATTAAAATGAAGTATTAAAACCAACAAGCTTGTTTCGAGCCTCTTGCTCTCATCAGGATATCCTTTTGGGGCACGCTGTCGGTCGTTTATAGCGTGCGGGACCTGATTTCATTTTTGCATGTGTGGGTCAATCTCATTCGTTGCACGTGTGGTCTGTGGATCTTGCTGGGGTCTGTTCAGGTGGAGTGCGCTGACAAAGATTTCCATTTGTGCCTGCAATTGTTTACTATTTCTACTTTTGTATTCAAATGTGCTATATATATATATATATATATATATATATATATATATATATATATATATATATATATATATTAGGTTATTCCCACAGTAACGATCCCTTTCAATGTAGCAACAATTATAGGTGGGGAATTGCGTAGGGTGCACAACTGTCGTGGATAAAATAGAACACACCTGCTGCTGTCCACAGTTCATTTCATTTTGCTGGCACACTGGGTGCACACAGAAGTCTTCATCACTTCCACCAGGACAGTCCTGTCTAAAGTCACACAGCAGACTGTAGGGGACGAATTCCGCAGCCACAGCACAAGAGAAATAGGGCTGTGCCAGTTTCCCAGGCATGTTGCAATTCGCACGGTACCATTCTTTAGTCAGGTCCAGTTTTCTGCAAACAGTTTGTGTGTCACAGGTAAGCATGGTGTGTGTAACGTGTTGCAAGGGACACGTCGCGACTGAGACATGGAACCAAGCGGTGCTGTTGGATACAAGAAAAGTGATGCGGTGAGGTTTTCTGGCAAACAGCTCGCATATAAACCTATGCGTGCCTCTGCTCCCTTGTCCGCCACATTCTGTGCTGTAGAAAAAGAAATAAGATTGTTGTAGGCATGTGTTTCCATAAATGTTATTGACGTCTAGCACATCTTTCTTCACAGGGTGCCAATAGTAAGCTACTGAACCCGTATCCCAGAACCACACTTGAGTGTACCTGAAATCATATTTTTTCATTGGTTTAACAGAAACAGTTTTCAACAGTTTTGTAAAGCAGCTCTAGTGAAACCTAGATAGTTATATTTTTATTCCGTTTTTTTACTCTGTGTGTGTGTGTGTGTGTGTGTGTGTGTGTGTGTGTGCGTGTGCGCGCGCGCGCGCGCGCGCGCGCGTGCGTGGACTTGGGCGAATCACACACGACTCCCAAGATCTATGTCTGCGGTATTCACTTGGGGAAAATGGAATTCCCAATGGTGGAATGGAACTGGGATAGCCATCACGTTTCTTCAGGTACTTCAGGTCAAAGGTAGTCAAAAGCAGTGTTTTGGGGGGACTCAGAAAAGTGATTCAAATAGCAATCTAAATAACTTTTTCATCTGGCGATTGGAAGGGGATGGTTCTCTTTCCTCATCATACAGATTGTAGACAGGGGTTGTGTGGAATACATCCAGACAGAGTCCAAGCCCTGGTGGATTTAAACCAGAGTTTTGAAGTAGGAAGATCAGGGCAGAACCATACACCACACAGCCGTAGTTCAGTTTTGGTCGGATGAGAACCCGGCCCGCCTTGGCTTAAGGCTGTATCAGGCCAATTGACACAGGCTACATCAAAATGTTGTTATGCTCTGCATAGTTACGAAGGCATTGTGTTCAATTGTGACAAGCTCTAAGCATAACATTAGCAGTCTCCAAAATCCCCCGAAGTCGGAGTGTGGCTGCTCATGTGGCGGGTGATCGAAAAAACGGTTACACACGTAGTAGAAAGAAACTCGTGGAGAGCGTGGCAGCAGAGAGTCCTCAGAAGAGAAGCCCCCTTCAAGCGAGTGTTTCGGCCCTTATCTCCTGACACTCTAGGGGGGTTGGGCCACACCCGGTTCATGACTCCGGATGTCCCTCTGCTGCCCCCCCCCCCCCCCCCCCCCCCCCCCCCCTTTTTTTCCCCCCATCTTGGGATGAGCCATGACTGGGATTCGAACCCATGCCCTTCTGGACATGCTCATTTCCATTTAATGACTCGCGCACTAACCACTGAGCCACAGGGACACCTGATATTTGTAGGAAAGTTAAGCCTTATATGAAGTTCACTTTTGTTCCTCCTTGACCAGATCCAACTTGAACACCTATCTGCCACTTCTGCCATTGCTTTCAGGGCTTTGGTTTTTTCCCTCCCTGCAACTGAGAGCTGTTTCATGAGGCTGTATGCAGACGTTCCCACAAACCCCCTAGCTCCAATTTCTGCAGTGAGGACTTTGACCTGATAGCCTTCTCTCCTCAGGCTGTTTGCCAGATCAGCATACTTTTCAGTCTTGTAGATCTGAGCTGCCTCCATTCTGTTCTCGTAGGGATCCATGAGCTCGATCATGATCAGCTGCTTGGTTGACTGAGAGTGTAATACTATATGGTCTCATGCCACTCTTGCTGATAATCTCTGGGTGACTATTCCATTCTGGGAGGTCCGCTGTGCACTCCCAAGTCATCTGCCCATCCAGCAGACTCTGCCTGCATGTTCTGAGTGGCACTGTTGTTCTTGGCCATGATTCGCTGCCTCCTGCCGTGAAGAATGTTGCAGGTGCTTTTGGAGTCCTGATTTTCCCTTTTGTGGTGTTGGTACTAGCCCAGACTACTTGTACAATCTCTTTGAGCACTTGGTTGTGCCTCCATGTGTACCTTCCTTGAGCCAGGGCTACTTTACATGAGCTTAGGACATGCTCCACTGTTTGTTTTTCATGGCAAAGAGGGCATGAAGGATCGTCTGTTTTTTCCCACTTCACCAGATTTGCATTTGAAGGCAGAAGGTCATATGCAGATCTGAGAATGAAGCTGATCCTGAGAGGGGCCATGTGCCAAATGTCATTCCAGTGAGAGACTTCTTTGGAGTGCACTCTCCCACGTTGTCCATTGCCCTTGCTGCTCTGCTGGACTGCTTTTTGGAGTCTTTGTTGGTCTTCTTCTTTCTCATCTCCTGAATCATCATGCCTCTTTTGGCTTTTCCTTTGGCCTTTGACCACCATTCAGTTTTGGTCACCCCCAGTCCTTGTCTGTTGGTCTGTGTGTGTCCTGTTATTTCTCTGATCTTGAGACTTTCTTTTGCAGAATCCATCGCCTCTTGAATTTTCCATTTTCTGCCTGTCTTCAGCTGGGGCTTGATTGCTTCAACCACCTTGTCTCCTGAGTCCTCCAGCATGCTTTGAAGTCTGATCTTCCCTGCTTTATATTCCTCGAGGATGGATTTCAGTGGTAGTTTCAGCTTTGCTTGGCGACAGTATAGCGCTATGTCAGTCAGACAGGGGGGGACACCAAGCCATTTCCTGTGAACTTGTTGATTTTGGATTCCATTGCCTCCACTATGCTGGTGCAGATGTCGTATATCATCAGAGGCCATAGGAGCTTTGGTATCAGCATGAACTGCAGACACCAGACCTTGTATTTGCCAGGGAGCCCACACTGGTCAATGGTCTCCAAGCCTTCTTCCGACATCTGTTTGGTTTCTTTTGCTCTTCGTGTCTTTCAGCGTATCATCATACCATCTTCCAAGGCTCTTGACTGGCTCTTCTGTTACTGTTGGAATGGTCTGGTTGCAACACTGAAGACCACAGATTCGGCCACTTTTCCTTTCCTCAGTGAGAGACTCCGTGATTTCTTTGGCTTGAACTTCATTCTGGATGAGGCAACGATGTCGTCCAGCCTCTCCAGCACGTGACGTGTCTCGTCTTCTCTGGATGAAATCACTGTAGTGTCATCCATGAAGGCCTTGAGAGGGGCATCTTGTATCCATCGCCAAGGTCTGTTTGTCTTGCGTTGCTTGTTGCTGCTTTCAAGATGACTTCCATTGCCAACACGAACAGTATTGGGGAAATGGCACAGCCCATTGCAATGCCCACTTCCAAGTGATCCAATCTGTTGTGTACTCCTTGGTAGAGAACCGCATTGAGAAGCCATTGAAGTACTTCTTGAGCATGTCGCGGATGTTCTTTGGCACATGGTACACATCTTAAGAGCCAACTGTATCATCTCATGGGGTACAGATCCATATGCGTTTACCAGGTCGAGCCACACTACGTCCAGGTCTCTCTTTTCTGTTTTTTGCTCTTTGGATTGCGTCCCAGATCATTGTGGCGTGTTCTACACAGCCAGCCACGCCTGGAATGCCACCTTTCTGGACTGACACATCCAAGTACTTGTTTTCCATGAGGTACTTGGTCAGCCTTGCTGCCATGAAAGAGAAGAAGATTTTCCTTCGACGTTCAGTAGTGATATTGGCCTGAACTGGCTGATGTCACTTGAGTTTTGCTCTTTGGGATGTACACACCATCTGCCATCATCCACTGGCGGCTGATCTTCTGATTTCTCCAAGCTGATCGCAGCAGCCTGTGGAGCCACTCCAGCACCTTGGGACATTTCTTGTACAGCTGGTAAGGTATTCCGTTTGGCCCTGGTGATGATTTGGCTCTGGCTTTGTCGACCACCTTCTTGATTTCCGCCAACTTTGGAAGCTTGTCATTGAACTGTTCCTCAGGGATGGTTGGCCACACCAGACCTTGAATGTCGAGTGGTGCTTTGCTCTGTGACTCAGAGTATGTTTTTCTCAGATGCTGCTCAAGAACTCCTTTGTCCACACTTAGGGTCCCAGATTTTGGCTGCTCGAACAGAGTTCTGGCAAACTGGAAGGGGTCTCTGAAGAAACGCTCTTGTGTCTTCTTCTTTTCGCTTTTCCTCTTCCTCGCAGATTCCGCTTTGCTGAGGGCGCTGTGTGTTTTGCTTTCAGGTCTTCCCAGAGTTTTTCCAAGCCTTGTTTTTCAGCTGGCAGAGCAGTCGTCATTTGCTTCTTGAGGTTTTTCTTTTGGACCCTGATCTTGTCCATCTCTTCTTGGCGTCTGGATTTCTTTGGAGGTGTTTTCTCTTTGGGTAGTTTTGCTCCATAGGCGTCTCTACATGTGGCATACACAATGTCCCCATATGTGGCTAGTTTGTGTTCCAGGGTGCTTTTCCCTATCAGTGCATCGAGTCTTTGGACGATTTTTGCATCCAGTTTCTCCCAATCTTCAGTCTCGTTTGCTCGTGGCAGGTTGAGTTTCAGGCGCCTGGCATCGAGGGCCTGTGCAAATTCCTCATCCGAACCAACAGCGTGGATGTCCTTGGCACTGTGGTTTAAATCCTGGCCTTGGTCTTCCGACGTCTTATCTGCTGATGCAGTGCGCTGCTGCTCATTCAGATGAGTCTTCACACATCCCATCTTTGTTCTGTAGATCTTCATGCCACGGGTGGTAGCGAAACGCTTATTCTTATCCCCAGCTGATGCATTTGCACCATAGTGATCAAGTACTTCGGCTGTTTGGATGATCCCTGGAGTCTTTTAGCCAGGGTACGACGACGACGACGACACAACAACAAACAAACACAACAACAACAACAACAACAACAACAACAGCAACAACAACAACACAACAGAGCCTGGTAAAGACAACAACAACACAACAGAGCCTGGTAAAGATGAAGCTGTGTTTTCTTGTCATCTAAATCTGCTTGTGCCTGGACTCTCAGATTTTCATTGCTTTCTGGTGAAAAATTGTCAGGTGCTGAGTGTGATTTTTGAAGTTTAACTTTTTTTTTTATCAAAAAAAAACTCCTTGAAATTTGGCTTCTTTTCTACCTCGTACAGTGGATGTATCCAGACGAATTTCTGCAAAGTGCCATCGAAATCTTAAAAGTGGATACACGGAGTTTTGATACCTGCAAAAAAAACCCAATTTCCTCAGCTTATTGTCGGATCTTATTCACACACTGTGATCTACGTTGGACGCTAGCATATGTCGCTGTGTAGTGCGTAAAGTCATCAACAAACAGAAAGGACTCGACCCCTGGAGCACAGAACTGACAATGATCAGTTCTGATGCCGAATACATCTGGAGAAAGAATGCTGCTTTGGGATACACCCAACTCCTACTCATGGATGTCTGACAATGTGGGGCCAACACGGACGATGAACTGCCGATCAGCCGGAAAGTCTTTAATAAAGTAGGGAGAAGACCCAGAAAACCTATATTATACAGATCCATAAGAATTCCATATTTCCAAGAGGTCTCGCAAGCCTGTTCCACGCCAAAAAGATAGCAATCATATGTTGTTTGTTGACGGAAGCATTGCGGAGGGTGGCTTCAAAATGGATTAAATGGTCAACAGAGTAGATTGGTACTTCTGGAAACAGCACGGTTCTTTGGCCGAAAGGCATCGGTTTCTGGCTTTCACATCAGACGCGTGATGACCATCTTTTCCATTAGCTGGCAGAGACACCTGGTCAGGAGGACGGAAAGTATCCCGTGGTCAAGATAATTATGATCACAGACGTTTATGTGGGAGGTGTTTTAGAAGTCAAGAAGGGATGTCATCAAGGTCAGGAGCACAATCATTACAGGTTTGTAAAGGTAATTTCAGTTCATTAAGAATAGCAGATGGCAGACTTAAGTGTTGTCCGTGGAGAAGTCACATGGAGGTTTGTTATTCAGTTGTCTGTCAAAAAAGCAGCAGATTTGATTGTGATGGACGACTTTTGTGTTCTATAGTGGAGGCCAACAGGTTGGCAACAGATTGTTTGTCGGTGACCAGAGCATCTGTAAGTTTCAGATAAAGAATGAACTGGTTTGGGTTTTTTACTTGGATGTTTTGAACGTTATCTTGCAACAGAAGTTTCTCCATGACTGACGCTTACTTCATTTTAAAGTGTCTCTTGAACTGGCTCGCAGGTTTTGATGGGCTCGAACGTTGGGCGCTGACGGTCTGTGATAAATTCAACGCCGAGCACGTTTACGGTCGTTTGTAAAGTCTTGACATTCATAGTTACAGCAGAGTGTTTTATGCATTTGCAGTTTGTTAGATGAAGCTGGAATACTGTCTTCTGAACATTTTAAGAGTATGTTTGTCCGGCTTTTGGCAGGGTTCGGATTTTGCAGAACTTCCTCTTCTTTATTTTGTTTTCCTGCAGACAAGTCCCTGTCAGCTGTTCCATAATTGTTGCTCTGGTAAACTGCAGCTCTCGTCAGATTTGCATTTGAGGACAGTCAGAAAGTGCTCACTCTCAGGAAGGTCATCGTGAGCAGACCACGCATAGTCCAGGACCAGTGAGGGATCACATGTCAACAAATCAGAACACGAAAGTATACCCTTGGAAGAGTGGATGCATGTTGGAGGCACGTCATTCAGCCAAAACAAATCCAGCTCTGAAATGGCATCTTCGAGAAGGAAACCTCTTGATGAAATGCTCGCACTAGCCCAAAGATGATTGCGCCCATTCAGATAATCCAACAGATGGGGCAGATGGTTTTCTTTTCCTATCCAATCCCATCGAGCAACACTGGAACGATCTGAGAGGGGTCTGTTTCCGGGCCTGCTCAGCAGCAGACTTTTTTTGACTACATGTCAGACTGGGGAGGGGGTACGTGACGCTTCTGTTGAAGGCGCCAGACTTCACAGGAGCAATTGCAATTTTCTTTAAACAGGCTTTTTTTTTCTCACACGTGTCGGTTTTCCTTTAACTTATTTTGAAATATAAAAAGTGTCCGTGTAATAGAAGAAGGTGAACTCTCCTAACAGCTGTAGACATTCCCGACTGGGGTTGACTGCCTAACACTACTGTTTGGCTTCCTAGAAAGTTATTCTTTTTCTGTTTTGACTTTTAGGATGGCTTGCCCCAGCTGACGTTTCGGACAGTTCTGCGATGAAGAAGAGTGGCTGCAACCGCAATAGACAGAAAGAGATGGTCCTTAGCAATGCCCTTCATGGACTGCTTTGCAGCATAGACCAGAAATATATTTCCCCGAGTGTCATAATAAGAATTATTATGTGTTTAGGAATGGAAGTGTCGATTTTGAAAAGCAAAAATACGGATTGTTTCAAAAATATTAGACCATAATTATGTGAACAGTACTTGAATCCCAAACCTTTTCTTGTTGTTGATTGGACGCTGAGGCACGTGATGAGTGAGAGAAGCTCACCGTTTGCAGGACAGGTGTGTCTCCGATCTTTATGGCAGATCAGGTGTTGCCAGACAGAAGGATAAGTCGCTTGATACAAGTTTGGGAATAGTTTTTTTTTTTTTCCAACCTTCAAAAACGTTGTTTTCCGACCGACCAGACAGTGGTCGGCGATGTAGCGCAGACAGAAGTCTGCAATGATTTTGTTTGTTCTAACGTTGATTCCCTATGCGTTAGTTGTCAGTCTGGGAATAATAAACGCATAACGAGAAAAGCGAAATTATCCATAAGTGAATGTGAGGAATGATGTAATTGATAAGAAGAAAGTAAATGGAATGAGATTGTGTAAATGAGAAACATTATGTGAAAGCGCGTGATTAGTTTATTCAAAAAACTTTTTTTTTTTAAATTGATATTGTTTGTAAGATTATACTTTGCATCCTCAACTGCAGGTAGCAGTGTGCTGGAAACGGAATGCTACGAATTCGTGAGTATGAAGTGCTAACATGTTTTGTTGTATATGTCTTAAAGACAAAAAAATCAAACTACAAGTTCCAAAGCCAACGCTAGGCTTGGGGTTCTTTCCAAAAAACCTCAGCGTCCAACTAGTGGATAGTACCTACCTCCTGAAAGCTTGATTCTCGCTGGTGGAATTTTTACAAAAGAAACGTTTTCGCTGCAACTAGAACTGGAAATGCAGTGCCTAAGTGCTGTATATTAAAAAAAAAAAGGTTTAAATACAATTGATCCATAGTTTTCGTGCAAAAATCGGAACGAAAGTTGTCATCAGACATACATATGTACTACTTTGGTCTAATTGCAATTGTACAATTTGTTTGTTTGCTTTTATTTTGGTAAAGGGAGGACAAAAAAGCAGACACTTGTTTCCCCAGTCCCTCCTTTGAATAAATGGAGTAGATGCGTGAGTATGGAGTACACAGGATGAGTTTGTGATTGAGTGTATGCAATTGCGGTGTGTGACACCAAGCATATGTCGCGCGCGTGGCCAGGTTTCTAACAAAAAAAAAAAAAAAAAAAACAAAAAAAAAAAAAAAACCACCAAAAAAATCTCTCACTGGAGACGGCACTTTTCTAGGTCAACAATCACGCTCTGAATGTCAACTCTGACAATCTGTAGAAGTGATGGTGTACAAAAATTCAAGAAGAGCATAACTGTTGCAACGCAATCCGACCCTTTGTGACTAGCCATGTGGTGTACATAAATCACTCCCTGTTGCTCCAGTGAGCTCTTAAACTCTGCCTCTGAAGCGCCTTTAAGGTCAGAATATCTGAAGACTCCTTTGCACGAGTTCGGCTCTTGTGTGGAGTAATCGGAGCTGTTCTGACTGACGATCTGACTGACACTCGATGGGAAAAGAGCCCCTTTGCAAAGCATTTTGACACTTTGGGTCTCCTGCAATACTTGGAAACCCTTCTAGATCGCAAAAGGGTTTAAAAGCACATTTATTTCCATTCTTCAGTTTCTTCAACCACCAACCATTGGGCCTCCAAACCTCTCTTTTACTCTTGTTTTGGTGTCAGAGTCGCTGTCCATATAAGAGTCCTGGGGGTGTTTTGTATGCTATTTGTTCTCTATTTTTTTCCGGAGGTGGCGAGGGTGGGTTCGTGTGTATTTGAATTTCATCCCTCTGTAAACAACTCACAATGGAGTTCAAGACTTCTGTCTTGACCTCTTCCAGACTTGGGAAGAATATGATACTAACAGAAGCCAGGCCTCTCCACCTGATCTTAATCAGGTTCAGGGTACAGAGAGCTGAGCATGTAGTGCTACTTGGCCAGCCTGGCAGCTGTCCGTCCAAACCCATCTTTTTGCAGGGGTAGCTGGTTGTTAAACACGGGTCAGTGCGCAGACTAGATGAGGTCTGAGCCAAAGAGATATGCTGGGAGCATCTGCTCTCACAATCATCAGGATTTCACTCCAGTCCATCACAGGACGCACTGCATGGTGAACACAGCAGATGTTAGGAAGACCACAAGGAAAATCAATATGTGGAAAGGAAGAATGGAAGAGGAGAAGAATATAGAAGAGATTCATTAAGAAAGGTAGAAGATAGAACAGGGAAAACAACAGGTTACACTTTGTTTGGGCCTTCACCCTTAATCAGTCTGACATGGAAGACCTTTCGAGGGGTATCTTACCACATTATGCCTAGTCAATTGCAACAGCAATGGCCTCCTGCTTCTCAAGATGTGCGCAACTCACGACCTTGTTATCACCAACACTCTGTTCCGCCTCCCTACCCGCAACAAGACATCATGGATGCACCCACGCTCCAAACATTGGCATCTGATTGATTATGTCATCACTAGGAAGAGACGTGAGAGTGACGAAGGCCATGTGTGGTGCAGACTGCTGGACTGATCATCATCGCCCTCATGTCAGAGTTTAAACTCTGCATCCTGCCCATGCGAAGACCCCAAGGTCAGAAGACTGCTAACAGGCTCAACGTCTCCAAGCTCAAGGATAGTAAAGTTGCGGAAGATTTCTCCAATGGCCTAGATTGCAGGCTGCTGAAGACACGAGAGGATGACCACAGCAGCATTGAACAGCAGTGCGAGGCCTTCAGAGATGCAGTCTACTTTACTGCCCTCGAACACCTCAGACCAGCAACCCGTAGAAACCAAGACTGGTTTGATGAGAATGACGCAAAAGTGCAGACACTGCTGTCAGAGAAACACCAGTTGTTCAGACCGCACCAGAATGACCCCACCTCACAAGCTAAGAATGATGGCTTCGCCAGCGCAAAACAAAAAGTGCAGAAGAGGCTTCGCGAAATGCAGGGCTACGCAGGCGGTCATGACACCAAGCATTTCTATGACGCTCTGAAGGCTGTGTATGGACCCCAGTCCTCTGGCTTCTCCCCCTTCCTCAATGCAGATGGGACCAAGCTGCTGACAGAAAAGAAGCAGATTCTGGACAGATGTACTGAACACTTTAACCAGGTTCTCAACCGCCCTGCCTCAATCAACGACGAGGCTATTGCACGCCTATCTCAAGTTGAGATCAGGCAAGACCTTGACAACCCCCATAGAAGAAGAAGTCAGAAAGGCAATCAAACACTTTCCTGTGGCAAAGCGCCAGGATCTGATGCAATCCCTGCCAAAGTTTGCAAATCAGGAGGCCCAGTCTTGACACAAAAGCTGACGCAGCTCTTCCAGTCCATGTGGAATGAAAGCTGCCAACGTTCTTCACATCTAAAAGAGAAAAGGCAACCACTGCCAGTCCTGCAACAATCACCGAGGCATCTCTCTCTTGTCCATAGCTGGGAAGATCTTGGCCGTGTCATGCTCAGCCGCCTTCTACACCTTGAGCTGGGTCTCCTCCCAGAAAGCCAGTGTGGCTTTCGTGCAGAACGTGGAAATGCAGACATGATATTTGCTGCACGACAGCTCCAGAAAAATGCCAAGAGCAGCAGAGCGATCTGTTCGCGACTTTTGTCGATCTGAGCGAGGACTTTGATACGGTCAGCAGAGATGGCTTGTGGATTGCCAAAGCCAGCTCTGCGTTTGGGAGACTGCGTGAAAATGTCTGGGAGCAGAGAGGACTAAGCCTTACCACCAAGCTGAAGGTCTACCATGCAGTGGTACTAACCACTCTCCTCTATGCCAGTGAGACCCGGAATGTCTACAGCAGACACGCAAAACAGCTTAACCATTTTCACATCGGCTGTCTCCTCAGACTCCTACACATCAAGTGACAGGATTAAGTCCAAGACACTGAGGTCTTGGAAAGGGCAGCATCCCCAGCATCTACACTCTCCTTTAGAAATCCCGGGCCAGATGGGCTGGCTACATCGTCAGAATGCCAGAGAGTCGATTGCCGAAACAACTGCTGTACAGAGAACCGAGGGCAAGCGCGACTGCCTCAAAGTGCCTCTCAAAGGCCTGAACATCAGCCTCAACACCTGGGTGTCGCTTGCCCAGGACCACCCAGCCTGGCGAAGCAGCATCACTAAGGGTGCATATACATCGGAGAAGACACGCACATCAGAAGCTGAGAGAAAGTGAGCTGCGCACAAGGCCAGAGCTACCTTCTCCACTGTAGCACCCACCCACATGTGTCCCACATGTGGGCATTCCTTCCGGGCTAGATCGGCCTCACCAGCCACCTTCGGACCCACGCTCAGCGATCTTCCATCTGATATTGAAGTCTTGGTCATCTTCAAAATTGAAGGACAAACAGCATGCCTAGTCCAGTCAGAGAAGAAACTAATTTTGATAATAAAAAATATTTAGGCACTTAGATTTGGATAGATTTTTTTGCTCGATCAAAAACATATGTATTTACCACAACAGCTTCACATCCAAAAAACACAAAGCAAAAATGTTGAAAATAAACTTTGTATTGTCACACTACACCTGTAAATGAAAGTGAAAGAGTCTAGAAGTCTATCAAGACGCTCACACTTCATGCAGACAGGTCAGTCCACGACCCACGCCCCTCTCCCCCCACCACGCCCCCTTGCTGGACTTCAACCCTCTCTTTCACTCCTCCTCTTCCCCTACCTTTTCTCCTGCCCCGTGTCACGCCGCGAGCAGGACGCGCTCGCCTCTCGCGCGCTGACCAACACGTCACTGGACACCAGCACACAGTGCAGAGTACACACTAGGCTAGCTCGTTCGACGCTGGTGACCAGTCAGCTGAACACACTATTGAGATCGCACAGCACAACTCAAATACTGACGAATATGGTCGGCAATTCCATCACTATCATCATCTCACCTTCATGCCTGAGTGAGGCGTTGAATAAAAGATTATCATCTTTGTCAAAAATGATTAGCAGAGCCTGCTCAGCTGTGTAAGTATAGTACGTTGATTTGGTCGCTACGCTCGTCGAAGGGTGCGCCGCCATCTTTGCCAGCGAGATAAAATGCTGGCTGGTCATCCAGTCAGTGAAAAAATAAATGGTCTTTCCCATCACATGTGGTCATTTGCATATCATTTTAATACTACAGACATATAAGGCTTACTACGCACACTCTATTTGAGTCCTTTGATAGAAATAGTAACCAATGGACATTCAAGAAAAGTGCATGACGTTAGTAGACGGTCCATAGGCATTGGGAAATCACTTTTACTGCGCGTCAGCTGACAGCTTGAAGCTGATCCGATCGAATTCAGAATGAGCTCATTTGTTTTTGTTTGTTTGTTAATCTCCACGTGAATCGATTTATTTGTACCAGCCTTTCAGATGTACATTTTTTATTAATTAAAGTAGTTGTCTGTGTATATTGAGAAAGTCACAATTTATCTATGGGAAAATTGAGCAGCAAATAAAATTCAAATTTGTGGATTAATCAGCTTTACTTAACGGTAAGAAAAACGTGTTATTGTCATGTGCTCTGAAAGGAAAACAGAGAAAGTGTGATTTTCCCTTCTTGTGCTCTTCGAACTTTTAGAGGGTGCTTGGTCCTCATTGGTCAGTTTTCTTTGAAAAGTGGTTGTGCTCTTGGGACCAGAAAAAAGATATCCTGTCTAAAATAAACTGTTCCTGCAGATATCTTTACATGAGAAGGGAGGTGTCACATGTGAATGCAAAGGTTTTCATGTGCATAATGAATTGTATAGAGATGATACGAGAGAAAAAGGAGAAACTCTAGTTTTATACGTACGATTGTAAATGCCACAAACGCAAATTGATTAACGCTTTTTAGGCTGAAAAAATCTTAACGTTTAAGTAATTTGAACATGCAGAAGAATTCGAAGTCGTTTTGGTTACAAAGACGACAGCCCGGAATGCACTAGTTCATGTATGTGTGTGAGTGATTGTTAACTCGACTAACGACACAGACGCTGACAACTGACAGTTTGCGTGAAGCTGCCCAAAGTTGCATTTGTTGAATGCAAACGATGATTACAACTATAGATGGTGTTTGCTAAGCTGATTCTGCATTATTTAGTGTTGTGTTATCAAACCTGCTGGGCCTCCTTTTTATCAGTATCTGTCTTTCATTCTTTTTCAGATAATTGTCTGAGGACACATAAGCCCTCTGATAAATTACTTATTTTTCTCTATGCGTAGAATAAGGATAACATTGTTTAATTCAGTTGTTCTCTGAGTAAATCCCTCGTGTGACATCGAGTCCGTGAAAGTGGTGACCGCTATTTTCTATGCGTGAGAATGGGTCAGAAGCCCACCGGGCCGCCCCCTCCCCCCTCCCCTTATCCTTACCTGAAAGAAGGTTAACCACTAAACCTTTGATGCAAATGCAAATAACAGAGAACAGGCTGAAGAAAAGAGTGTGTACACCACTAGGGCGCACGCGCGTGCACACACACACACACACACACACACACACACACACACACACACACACGTATATATATATATATATATATATATATATATATATATATATATATATATATATATATATATATATAAAGAATACCACTAAAATGCCTAATAAAATTCTTAAAGTGCTCAACCCCTTGGGGAGCAACATCTGTTAAAAATAGGATGGTAGGATGGTATATATATATATGTTACAGATGTTATATGTAACAGATTTTGCTCCCCAAGGGGTTGAGCACTTTAAGAATTTCATTAGGCATTTTAGTGGGAGATAAGCATTCATAGCTGCAGTGGTAGATAATTCTGCCTAACAGTATGTGCTTGAGTTGGTGAATGGGGAATAATAAATGCTTCTCAACATGAACCTTCAGCAAGTTTATAGTCTCCAAGGGGGAAACAATCTCCAATGGGGTGAAAACTCACTAACATGTAACTCCTGGTCAGATACCGGCATTTAACTCCTGGTCAGATACCGGCATTTAACTCCTGGTCAGATACCGGCACTTAACTCCTGGTCAGATACCGGCATTTCAAAACCTGATTGTTTCTGCTCAGTGACCGCGGAAAGTGGTAACTTAACTCCTCTGCCTTTTCGGTTTTAAGAAGAATGCCATCCCAGAAAAAGGCTGGTGTGCAATACCGTAGTATGTTTGTTGAGTTTTCGAAAAAAAAACAACCCAAGGTGCCAGCTAAGAAGCAAACGAAATCATAACAAGCTACATTTTCTTATGGAAAACAAAACAAAACAAACAAAAAAAAAACATAACCTCTTAAGACACAAGTGCTGAGGGCCAGTTCTTGGAATGAATCCACAAGGGACTGAATTACAATAAACAAATAAATTCCAAGGACAAGTACCGAGCACCATTCCAGCAACTTACAGAGCAGCTTGGTGTTGCAATGACTGCAAGAAATATTCAATTATAAACTGCTTTCGAAATACCCGTGTCTGACCAGGAGTTACATGTTAGTGAGTATATATATATATAATCAAATATATATATATATATATATATATATATATATATATATATATATATATATATTCTAGTTACCACTTCCTGTGGTCACTGAGGAGAAACAATCAGGTTTCGAAATACCGGTATCTGACCAGGAGTTATATGTCAGTGAGATTCCTCCCCATTGGAGAAGCACATACTGTCAGTTCAGCAGAATTATCTACCACTGCAGATATGAATGCTTATCTCCCCCTATTTCTTCACTAAGACATAAGAGCAAGGTTTGTTCATAATTGAATATTTCTTGCAGCCATTGCAACACCAAGCTGCTCTGTAAGTTGCTGGAATGGCGCTTGGTACTTGTCCTTGGAATTTGTTTATATATTATATATATTTATATATATATATATATATATATATATATATGTGTGTGTGTGTGTGTGTGTGTGTGTGTGTGTGTGTGTGTGTCCTAAGAATTGCTAGCCTGCGTTTTTTTTTTTTTTTCACCACTACTACTTAATTGTTCGTCATTACATTGTTTGATCAATCAGTGGGAGATTGCATCTCCTAGGAGATCCAAGAAAAAGCGTGTTCTGCACAATTTTTAGCTGCTGACAATGCTTGAGTTATTGAACAGCAGAGCTGACCACTCAGACTGTTCCATATCTTCTGATCTCCCTTGCATCCTTGAGTGGGTCCTCAAGCATACGCTTAAAGATTGTCCCCTATATTTTGTACTGTTTGCATAATGTTTATAGTTTTTCAGCAACGTTTTTCCTCCACACACTTCTGTGGGTTTTTTTTTTTCTTTGTACTATCACTCGCTGGCTCATTTGACGTGCTGCTGGATTTTTTTTAACCCTAGGTGGTGAGAGCACCACAGAATTATGGACAGTGGTGTGTCTCTATTTGACGCCAAGAACACAGACACTATCAACCATGTCTCCCTGAAGAGTATGATCCAGCGGATGAAAGACCTTGAAGCAGGCAATATAAGTAGATCTGCCTTCAAAAGGGATTACGATGGTTCCTTCATGCAGGTAGTGAAAGGTTTTCACATTGATTACATATTTCCTTAAACATATGTTCCCATTTGCTTTGTCT
>JADBJO010005605.1:7500-15000 GCA_016801955.1 Conus betulinus | reverse complement strand
TGCTTCGATGGTGATTTTTAAGTTATGGTTTTGGAAAATTTTGCATAGTTCTTTTTTTTTCTTGTTTTCAATGGTTCTTGGATTGTTGTTTAGCGCGGCGAGGCCGTCGTCTCTGTATAGTCCGACTTGCTTTCCGGTTGTTTTTGGATGTTGGATAGCATGAACAGTCCGACCAGTTCGCATGTTTCGGCACCGTCATACGATCCCATGGTCACATCAAATGTTGAGTTTTCTGTTCGTTTTCTTGATCCATGTTTCATTTCTGTGTAGAGTAAAGTTTTCTTGGTGTGGTGGAGAATGATTTCCATTTCTGACCCTGTTATGTCTGTGTGTTTATTAGCAAATTTCAGAGCTTTAGTGAGTAGCTCTTCATCTATGGATGGGTAGAAGTCTACTATGTCGAATGTGATGAATACTGTGTTCTTCTGTTTGTTAAGATTTTTGACCATTGGATAACTTCATATGTGTTCTTCCAGAGGTTGTATTCCGTGTTTTCCGTGTTTGATTTTATGTTTTTTATGGCTTTTTCTAGGATTTTCTTACTTATTTTGCCCAGTTCAGATTTAGATGGGTTTATTAGTCTACATGTTGGGTTGTTGTGGAAATTGGGTTTATGGTCTTTAAGAGTTATGAAGGCTTCTTTTATTGCTGTTGTGTTTCTACCCTGTCACCTAGATCCATGTGGTGTATGAGTTCTTTTTCTTTTTTTTTTTTTCGATGTTGTTGTGTATGGTTTTTTATCAGCTTTTTTGTAGTTTTTCTGAATGTTTTTCAATCAAGAAGTTGTGAGTACTCGTTTGGTTCCATTTTGTAGTAATTACTGGTTTTGTCAGCCTTCACGAATATTTTTTTGTCATTTTGTATTTTTTATTTTCATTTTTTAATGATGTTTGAAATCGTTGTTGATTTTTTTGAATTCTATGTTGGCTATCATTCTTTTCATTTTATCCTCGAAAGATTTCATTTCATCTATGGCCGGTGGAGATCGCCATGATTTGAAGCCATATGTGTTTTTGTCCTCTTTTTTTTTTTTTGCATTCGGGTTCAGGAAGAAAAAAACGCTTTCCATCTCATGTTTCGTACGAATTTTTCAGTTTGTTCTATTAACCTTTTTAAGTAGAATTGCGGGTTGGAGAATGGTATATTTTTTGTTGATTGTCTAAAATTGATTTCCCCTCAGGATGGTGTTGGGTCGCCTACTGCCGGTGTTATATGGCCTAATGTCACTGTTTGCACGTGCGGATTGGCTGCACGTGTTGTTCGGTTTTTCAGGTTGTTTACAGTTCAGGGTGCGTTTGCTGACAACGATTTCCATTTGTGCCTGCAGTTGTTTACTATTTCTACTTTAGTATTTAGGGTTGCTAAGTGGTTTGCATAGTATTAACCATTTTTCTGTTGAACATAGGTTGCATCTTTTTGAAATGTTATTGTATGGTGATGCCCTTTTTATGATTTTCCAGGATATGTTATAGTTTATTTTTTTTGTCTTTAAGTCTCCAAATATATTTGCTCAGTTCTGTTTGGTTTTTGTATTTTTCTTTGTTGAATGACTGTTTATGGTTTGCATATCTGGTTTTGAAGTGATTTTCAGTGATCCCTATGTATGTTTCTTTTTCATTTTCTGATGTCACAGTGGCTTGGTATACAATGTTGTTATAGAGGCATTTGTTGCTTAAGGGACACTGTTCTTTTTTAGTACAATTGCAGGATTTCCTTTCTTCACCCTTCTTTGCTGTGTTGCTTTTCATTTTGTTGGATGAATCAATTATATTTTTAAGGTTAGGCATGCATGAATATGATAGTTTGATGGTGTTCTTGTTGAATATTTTGGACAATTTGTGTTCTTTTGGGAAGGATGCTGTCAATTTTTTAAAAATCTTTCCCTACGTTTGTTTTTACTCGTCCATCATATGGAGGGTTGTACCATGTGATTTTCCTTTTCCTGCTTTTTTTGTTTTTGTTCATGTTGTTATCTGGGTGTATATTGTAGTTTGTAGCTGTAACCACTTTTTTTTGCAATGCCTCTTGGTATTCTGCTGCTGCGTTGTTGAATACTCTTTCATTATGTGACAGATTTAGATAATCTCTTGTTTATGCCATTGGGTATGGTTTTAGTATAGATGGTGGGTGGTTGCTATTGATGTTTACATAAATGGGAGTGTCATTAGGTTTCTTGTATGGTTTATATATGTAGTTGTTGAGGTCAAGTGTTATGTCTAAGTAGTTCACTACCTTTTTGTTTGCTTCGATGGTGATTTTTAAGTTATGGTTTTGGAAAATTTTGCATAGTTCTTTTTCTTGTTTTCAATGGTTCTTGGATTGTTGTTTAGCGCGGCGAGGCCGTCGTCTCTGTATAGTCCGACTTGCTTTCCGAGTTGTTTTTGGATGTTGGATAGCATGAACAGTCCGGTGGAGAATGATTTCATTTCTGACCCTGTTATGTCTGTGTGTTTATTAGCAAATTTCAGAGCTTTAGTGAGTAGCTCTTCATCTATGGATGGGTAGAAGTCTACTATGTCGAATGTGATGAATACTGTGTTCTTCTGTTTGTTAAGATTTTTGAACCATTGGATAACTTCATATGTGTTCTTCCAGAGGTTGTATTCCGTGTTTGATTTTATGTTTTTATGGCTTTTTCTAGGATTTTCTTACTTATTTGCCCAGTTCAGATTTAGATGGGTTATATTAGTCTACATGTTGGTTGTTGTGAAATTGGGTTTATGGTCTTTAAGAGTTATGAAGGCTTCTTTTTTCTGTTGTTTCTACCCCTGTCACCTGGATCCATGTGGTGTATGAGTTCTTTTTTTTTTTTTGTATTTGTTTTATTTCATTTTTTAATGATGTTTGGAAATCGTTGTTTGATTTTTTTAATTCTATGTTGGCTATCATTCTTTTCATTTTATCCTCGAAAGATTTCATTTCATCTATGGCCGGTGGAGATCGCCATGATTTGAAGCCATATGTGTTTTTTGTCCTCTTTTTTTTGCATTCGGAACAACCCAACATGTAGACTAATAAACCCATCTAAATCTGAACTGGGCAAAATAAGTAAGAAAAATCCTAGAAAAAGCCATAAAAAACATAAAATCAAACACGGAATACAACCTCTGGAAGAACACATATGAAGTTATCCAATGGTTCAAAAATCTTAACAAACAGAAGAACACAGTATTCATCACATTCGACATAGTAGACTTCTACCCATCCATAGATGAAGAGCTACTCACTAAAGCTCTGAAATTTGCTAATAAACACACAGACATAACAGGGTCAGAAATGGAAATCATTCTCCACACCAAGAAAAACTTTACTCTACAACAGAAATGAAACATAGATCAAGAAAACGAACAGAAATCTCAACATTTGATGTGACAATGGGATCGTATGACGGTGCCGAAAACATGCGAACTGGTCGGACTGTTCATGCTATCCAACATCCAAAAAAACAACCGGAAAGCAAGTCGGACTATACAGAGACGACGGCCTCGTCACGCTAAACAACAATCCAAGAACCATTGAAAACAAGAAAAAAAAGAACTATGCAAAATTTTCCAAAACCATAACTTAAAAATCACCATCGAAGCAAACAAAAAGGTAGTGAACTACTTAGACATAACACTTGACCTCAACAACTACATATATAAACCATATAAAGAAACCTAATGACACTCCCATTTATGTAAACATCAATAGCAGCAACCACCCATCATCTATACTAAAAAACATACCCAATGGCATAAACAAGAGATTATCTAACCTGTCACATAATGAAAGAGTATTCAACAACAACGCAGCAGCAGAATACCAAGAGGCATTGCAAAAAAGTGGTTACAGCTACAAACTACAATACAACCCAGATAACAACATGAACAAAAGCAAAAAAAAAAGCAGGAAAAGGAAAATCACATGGTACAACCCCCTCCATATGATGGACGAGTACAAACAAAAACGTAGGGAAAGAATTTTTTTTTTTAATCCTGACGGCATCCTTCCCAAAAGAACACAAATTGTCCAAAATATTCAACAAGAACACCATCAAAACTATCATATTCATGCATGCCTAACCTTAAAAATATAATTGATTCATCCAACAAAATGAAAAGCAAACACAGCAAAGAAGGGTGAAGAAAAAGGAAATTCTGCAATTGTACTACTACAAAAGAACAGTGTCCCTTAAGCAACAAATGCCTCTATAACAACATTGTATACCAAGCCACTGTGACATCAGAAAATGAAAAAAAAAAACATACATAGGGATCACTGAAAATCACTTCAAAACCAGATATGCAAACCATAAACAGTCATTCAACAAAGTAAAATACAAAAACCAAACAGAACAGAACTGAGCAAATATATTTGGAGACTTAAAGACAAAAAAAAAAAAACTATAACATATCCTGGAAAATCATAAAAAGGGCATCACCATACAATAACATTTCAAAAAGATGCAACCTATGTTCAACAGAAAAAATGGTTAATACTATGCAAACCATACTTAGCAACCCTAAATACTAAAGTAGAAATAGTAAACACTGCAGGCACAAATGGAAATCGTTGTCAGCAAACGCACACCCTGAACTGTAAACAACCTGAAAAAACCGAACAACACGTGCAGCCAATCCGCACGTGCAAACAGTGACATTAGGCCATATAACACCGGCAGTAGGCGACCCAAACACCATCCTGAGGAGAGCAGCGCTCGAAACAGATCTGTTGATGATTTTAAAACTTCCTTTTACATACTATTTTAAACAGATGTTGCTCCCCAAGGGGTAGAGCACTTTAAAAATTTTATTAGGCGTTTTAGTACTATATTCTTATATATATATATATATATATATATATATATATATATATACTGCATGTCTCTAACTGGTTGTGTTAGTTAGGGACGTTTGAAATTGTCGTGCCAGTGCGTGACATGGCATTTACCCTTGAACAGACCTCTCTGGGAAATCAAATTTCGTTCAAGACCCACATGGCTGCAAAATAGGTTAAGTGTACACTGAACCCAATCAAAGCGCGCTCTAGAGCTGATGCACAGTTTGCATGCTATGTTATCTCTTGAGCTGCCATTTGCATAATGGGAATTCCAGTTGATAAATTATACTATGCTTTTTGGTAATCAACTAATTGCACACACACACACACACACACACACACAGAGAGAGAGAGAGAGAGAGAGAGAGAGAGAGAGAGAGAGAGAGAGAGAGAGAGAGGAACATAGAAATACCCCGTTTTAAGCCACATTTTTCCGTGGTGTAGGGACACAGAGCCTCGTCTTCAGACTCCGAGCACTGAGGAGTCAGGTCACAAGGAAAGTGTCTGACCAAGGTAGGCCACACAGATGATGAACAGTTCCACTTTGACCCTGACCCGGGTACCTGTCTTGGTTTCAGATTGTCAGAATGAAATGAAAACAGAGCTCTGAATCCAAATCGCTGCTCGCAAGATTTTCCTATGAGATAGATAGATAGGGAGTTGGTATCGTTGTCAGCGACCGTCCTGTCGGGAAAAAGAAAAGCTTGGGGAAGTTCTCTAGGTCGGTTAGGAGGTGTACAACACAGAGACCCACACTGACCAGGAAAGACGATCAAACGATTGAGTCCTAAGTTTTTTTTGAGGAAACCGAGAAAGATTACGTTACCAGGGGGTGGAGTTATGGTGACGCAGCTTCTAATTCGTTGTGAAAACGTGGAAAGGCCGTCCTTGCCTGGCGTCTGTACAAAACCTGCAAAGCAAGAATGTCCCGTCACCGTGTGGATAAGGAGAGTCTTTTGCTACGCATATTGACTACAGGCATTTAAACTACTTCCCCTCTCTACGTCATTGTCCTAACCACATCCCCCAGTACCTTCCACCTCGCTCCCTTCGGTGTGTTCCCCGTCAATGTTGACCGTATTCAAATCTGTGCGGAGCAACACGCGCAAGAAGCCAGCCAGTTGACTCCATTGTAATGGACATGAATGTTGAGCGCTCGTTGGTTTTCAAGAGCACAGTGCTCTCTTTAATGTCTGATTGCTTAGCCAAGAGGTTTACAACGATAAGACAGCGTAAATGCAAAACTATTACAAGAAATGTGTTACTTAGAGTTTCACTTTCACCTCAGTGTAATGCATTTCACTGGGTGTGCGTGAACGCTGTCTTCCACGGTGATTTGACTTAACTGCTTAAGGCTAAAAGCATTTCGACTTGATGTAGTCACAAGTCCTTCCATGGGTAAACACTACTGATTCAAATTCTGGGCAGTTTAGCATTTGACAACACATTCGATCGCGCACGCGCGCGCGCGCGCGCTTGTGTGTGTGTGTGTGTGTGTGTGTGTGTGTGTGTGTGTGTGGTGTGTGTGTGTGTGTGTGTGTGAGCGCGTGCGCCGTAGTTAAAATGTATTAACTTTACATGCTGTCAGACAATAGCGATGGAAAATAAGATGGAATGAAAAAAAGGGCAGAAGCATGCGATGTGAAAAGTCTCTAGTATTCAGTGAGGGCCATAAAGACATATGATCGTGCGTGTTTATGTCTATGTGCGTTTTTATGTTTCGCACGTGTGTATAGGTGTGTGTGTTTTGTGAAGTCTCTCTCTCTCTCTCTCTCTCTCTCTCTCTCTCTCTCTCTCTCTCTCTATATATATATATATATATATATATATATATATATATATATATATATATATATATATATGTGTGTGTGTGTGTGTGTGTGTGTGTGTGTGTGTGTGTGTGTTTTTCTCTTTGTTCATGTGTCTGTGTCTTTGGGTTGTTGTTTTAGTAGTTGATGGTCTTGTCTTTACTCTAGTAGCTTGTTTCCAGTTTGATTGTTGCAAATGGTATTGAATCAGCCGGGTAAGGAATACAGAATGATTGATGATGTCTGATCTGATTACATGAAAACATTTAAGAATAAGAGGAAATACTTTAGAAGGAAAAATTTACTCACCCTCAGACACAGACAAATAAACAACTTTAAGCCTGGGACTTTCCGAGGTGCGAACAGCTTTGAAAGAGAACGAGAAGGATGATTCGTCTGTTTTGGATTGGTAGTATGGGTTTTCGTTCAAATAGGATCGTCAATCGGTTTGTGATACTGTATACAGTGTAGAGGCATGACACCCTGCAATAAAAAAACAACAACTGAATGAAAACAGTGTCCCTTGTCCTTGTTACAAAATATGATTGTAATCAAGAGGTTCTTACTGCATTCATCAATTTGCAGTCTCACAATTTTTGTCCATTGGAACTTGAAGTCTGACTGTACATTCTCCATCCTTTCTCAGCATGGTGGCTTTGAAGAATGCCCGACCATTGGCACTGGTGATAGCAATGCCTCCAATATTCGAATCGGCAAAACATGAACTTATATTGTAGGCTGGTACACTTGCTGTGTTGGTCACGTATACATCGTGCTTTTTTTCCGATGCATTTCTGAGTGGAGATGGTAAAGGCAGGTGGCCAATATCTCCAGTGGGAGCATCTACCACACTGTTGTTGTTAGCTGTCCT
>JADBJO010005605.1:0-2500 GCA_016801955.1 Conus betulinus | reverse complement strand
GCATAACACCCATCCAAATTCCAGCAATGTCATTTTTTCTTTTGGATCCATTTAATGAGAATACAGAAAGTATTGACGCAAACTTGGACTGCTTTAAAAGATTGGCAAATGAATTTGGCCTAGACCCAGAAAAACGTAAAATCAAATTAACACAAGGTCTTAGAGGTGTTGCTTATGACGTGTGCATGGTTCCACCCACCACAGACGGAAACCAACCCAATCCCCCACCACACTTAGAAAAGTGCGACAGTAGAGTCCTACCAAGCCCAGTCAAGCATGAAATGTTAGAACGCTACCTAATAGGGTATGACAGGGAATTAGCAGTATTCCTTAGCGAAGGTTTCAGATGGGGCTTCCGAGTCGGTTACAAGGGCTCTTTAACCCATAAGGAAGCCCGTAAGGAAGCCCTTCACTTAGCATCCACAGACGACCACCCTGAAATAGTGAGTAGTAAACTGGACAATGAATGTAGACTAGGACGACTAACTCAGCATCCACAGACGACCACCCTGAAATAGTGTGAGTAGTAAACTGGACAATGAATGCAGACTAGGACGACTAACTCAGCATCCACAGACGACCACCCTGAAATAGTGAGTAGTAAACTAGACAATGAATGTCGACTAGGACGACTAGCAGGCCCATTTAAGGAGAAACCATTTTCAAACCTTACCATTTCACCGATAGGTCTGGTGCCCAAGAAAGAGAAAGGTAAATTTCGTCTCATCACCATCTCTCATACCCCCAAGGGGAATCGATAAATGACGGAATACCAGACAAAGAAGTTATGTATTTTTAAGGCGCTTAAAAAAATAAAATAAAATAAAAAAAAAAAAAAAATAAAAAAAAAAAAAAAAATAAAATAAAAAAAAAAAATAAATAAAATAAACAAAACAAACAAACAAAACAAAAAATAAAAATAAAAAAATAAAAAAAAAATAAAATAAAATAAAAAAAATAAAATAAAAATCGGTGCCTTTTACAACTGTCATGGCAGAATATTGCTTTTGATTTTGGTTGTCTTTTACCATGTTCATCAGCAGTCGTTACATCAGTAAGATTACCACTAAAAAGATTACCAGGAGTAGCTATTTGAGGTCCCTCCTGTTTTGTTCCTTGACTGGTTTTTCTGTTACAATGCAGCTCTTCAGCTGTGACGGTGCACGTTTCGCTGCGACGACGCGGCCATATCAGCCATATAACTAGGACTATTGGCCCTCAATGCAGCTACAACAACCTTAAACTTGGACGTTTCATAGCAATGCGACTACATTAGCCGTAACTATGTTTTGCATGTTTCATAGCAACGCGACTACATTAGCCGTAACTATGTTTGTTTTGCATGTCTCTCATCATTTCTACCACTTGTTTTCCACAATTCAGCTACATTACTTGCACGTTTCTCAGCAATGCGGCGCTATTAGCCGTGCCCTCTATGTTCTACTCAATGCAGCTACATCAGCTGTGATCTTGCATGTTCCTCAGCAATGCGGCTATATTAGCCGTGACCTATGTTTCCTACTCAATGCAGCTACATCAGCTGTGCTGTTGCATGTTTCTCAGCAATGCGGCTATACTAATCGTGACCTATGTTTTTCTATTCAATGCAGCTACATCAGCTGTGCTCTTGCATGTTTCTCAGCTATGCGGCGGCCATTTTAGCCGTGACCCATGTTTTCTATTCAATGCAGCTACATCAGCTGTGCTCTTTGCATGTTTCTCAGCAATGCGGCTATACTAATCGTGACCTATGTTTTCTATTCAATGCAGCTACATCAGCTGTGCTCTCAGTTTCTCAGCAATGCGGCTCCATTCGCCGTGACCCATGTTTTCTATTCAATGCAGCTACATCAGCTGTGCTCTTGCATGTTTCTCAGCATGCGGCGGCTATACTAATCGTGACCTATGTTTTCTATTCAATGCAGCTACATCAGCTGTGCTCTTGCATGTTTCTCAGCAATGCGGCTATATTAGCCGTGACCTATTTTTCTACTCAATGCAGCTACATCAGCTGTGCTCTTGCATGTTTCTCAGCAATGCGGCTATACTATTCGTGTGACCTAATGTTTTTTCTATTCAATGCAGCTACATCAGCTGTGCTTGTTTCTCAGCATGCGGCTCCATTCGCCGTGACCCGTGTTTTCTATTCAATGCAGCTACATCAGCTGTGCTGCTTGCATGTTTCTCAGCAATGCGGCTCCATTCGCCGTGACCCGTGTTTTCTATTCAATGCAGCTACATCAGCTGTGCTCTTGCATGTTTCTCAGCAATGCGGCCCCCATTAGTCGTGACCCATGTTTTCTATTCAATACATCAGCTGTGCTGCAGCTACACATCAGCTGTGCTCTTGCATGTTTCTCAGCAATGCGGCTATACTAATCGTGACCTATGTTTTTCTATTCAATGCAGCTACATCAGCTGTGCTCTTGCATGTTTCTCAGCAATGCGGCTCCATTAGCCGTGACCCATGTTTTCTATTCAATGCAGCTACATCAGCTGT
>JADBJO010005604.1:153628-156128 GCA_016801955.1 Conus betulinus | reverse complement strand
TTTTTTTCTTCTGACTGCTTTTTGCTTAGTCTGTAAATCCTACCTTCAAACAGTGTTTGTTATGCTGACAGTGAAATTGATCATCATTTATGTTTTGAGGCCAGGTGTATCGCTGATTTATTTGGAGAATATGGGAAACTGTCTCTGATTAGAAAATCACAATGCCACTCTTGTAATTTTCGGCCACGTGGCCTTTTTCAAGACAAAAAAAAAAAAAAAAACACTGCAACTACGTGATGTCCATTTGGCAACTGGTCATTGTTTTTTTTTTTTTTTTCTCTGAAAAAGGCTACGTGGCCGAAAATTAGAAGAGTGGCATTATGATTTTCTATTTTTTTTTCCTTTGGAGGACTATTGCTTTTTTTCTACCTCTGATTACTTTTTGGGAACTGGATTGCCAGAACAGGCCATGGTAATGTTCCTGATTACTCCATAGATGAATTTGTTGATGAAGATTCTGAGGATTCAAACTGTCTAGTACATATCGTAGGGAGTCAAAGGATAGTGTTATGAATGAGTTTGGTAAATATTTACTTCAACTTTGTAATCAGTAGAACCTAATAGGAATAGACATTTTAGGGGAAGAGAGAGAGAGAGAGAGACAGAGAGACAGACAGACAGACAGACAGAGACAGACAGACAGACAGACAGAGAAACAGAGAAACAGAGAGAGAGAGAGAATTGAGGACTAGAAAGCAGGTGGATAGGGAGACAGACAGTGAGAGAGCAAGACACAGACAGAATGTGACAAAGATAATGCACACTCACATGAGAGAGAGACAGAGACAGAGACAAAGTCAGAGAGACAGAGAGAGAGAGATTGAGGACAATAAAACAGGTGGATGGGGAGACAGACAGTTTTATGGTGAGAGAGCAAGACACAGACAGAATATGAGAAAGATAATGCACACTCACATAAGAGAGAGAGAGAGAGAGAGAGACAGCCTATTCACATGAGTGCAACAAGAAAGAAATCCATTTTATACAGTTAGAACTAAATTTACCATTACTGCAACAAAAAACATTCTTCCATGACAGTATGTACATGCAGAATTCTATCTTAATCATGCATAAATGCTCCTTAGTACGTTCTTCCGTGTGAACATAATATAAGTTCACATATTATTATTTGAAACTCATGATATGAATGCTGTAGATACTAGCATGCAAAACACATGATTTCTCTTACATTTCCCTCATCGTATTTTGTAACCATTATACAGCAGAGACCTTTCTACACCTGTGTCGTATAATACTCCGGAAAGCCGTACTATTTTAAGCATCTTTTATTTACTTCGTTTACGCATGCCTCAGATTAGCAGATTGCTCTCCACCGTGCAAAGGAAAGGAAAACCCCGATTCTTGAGTCTGTGTAACAATAGCTGCCATGCTAAACTTTGACACTGTGTGTTTCTGTGGTCGTGTTCGTGTGGTGTTGAACTTGTGTGTTTTATATTCGTAGGATTTAGCAGCCCCATGGATAAATATATTGCTTTGCCACTTTCTGTGTATCAGGTTAGTACTTTCCTTCAATAATTTTCACTTAAATTGTAGTTTTCCCCCCCCATTTTCTTTTCAGCCTGTGACCCTGACGTATCCTGTCCCGTGGGTGTTGTTGACATTTGACTCGTGCGCATGTGCCTAAATTGCCTGAAGACCAGAGGAGTCTCTTAATGGTCTGTCATAAGTCTTTGATTTTGACATTGTGTATGTTTCTTGCTCTTTTTTTCCCTCCTTTTTCTTCTTTTTTTTTCCCCCCATTTGTTATGATATGTGTGGAGAGGAGGATGGAGGAGAGAGAGTGTATGAAATTACGGGTGGGGCACGTGGACGAGGGTGGGGCACACGCGAGCGCGTGCGTGTTTATGTGACAGCTGACTTTGCCAAATACACAAATGCTATCATCCCTCCCCGCTCTCCTCACCCCACCCCCACCCTACCCCATCCTGCTCGTGCATGCTTGAGCAAATTTATTCACCAGCTTGCTTTGCTTTTTACTTTCACCCTTGCCTAGGTCAGTTGTGTTTCTGTTGACAAAACATTTCTTCCATCAATTACACACACACACACACACACACACACACACACACACACACACACACACACACACACACACACACACGCACGCACGAACACGCACACGCACATGCATGGGCACACGCACACACATGCACACGTACAAACATGCACATACAGGCGCGCGCGCACACACACACACACACACACACACACACACACACACACACACACACACACACACACACACACACACACATGCGCAAGTTCGCACGCGCGCTCTCACACAGTTGCTCTCTCTTTTTACACACACATTCCTCCCCCCCTCTCTCTCTCTCTCTCTCTCTCTCTCTCTCTCTCTCTCTCTCTCTCTCACACACACTACACATACACATACACACACACATATATCACTGTGTGTGTGTGTGTGTGTGTGTGTGTGTGTGTGTGTGTGTGTGTGTGTGTGTGTGTGCGCGCGCGCGCG
>JADBJO010005604.1:146128-148628 GCA_016801955.1 Conus betulinus | reverse complement strand
CAGGGGTCAGACTCAAACGACTCCAATGGATCGTGATGACACAAATTAACGTTGAAGGTCAAGTGAACCAGAACAGTCGGGTGACGAAGAAGAAAGTGACATGTGAAATGATTCGAGGTGACTAAGGTCGAAGTTAAAGATCTTGTGACCTACGGGTGGTGATATCAGAGGAAGGTCACATTTCCAGTGATTCAGAATGGGGCGGGTGAGCCAGAGCAGGGTTACGTTTGAAGTGACCCAAATGTGTGTTGGTGATGCAGACAGACTGGCCAGAGGACAGGTCACCTCCCATGGACAGTGGGGACCCAGATCACAGTTCAGGGTCTAGAAACTCAGCGTGGGATGGGGTGACCCAGAGCAAGGTGATACGTCCAGTGATCCACGTGGGTTGATTCAAATCGTGGTTCACTGTCAAGGGACCAACAATGGGTCATAGTGAACTAGATCAATAGCGAGTGAGCCAATTGAGTGATAGTGACGTAGATCAGGGTGAAAATATAGTGTCCAAGGATTGATTGGGAGAAAACATTAAAACTAACTGTGAAATGATTGAAATTGTCGAAGTTAATTGTTAAGTGACTTAGAACGGGTCAGTCTTAATTGAAGCAAAGTTACATGTGAAGTGACACAATTGGGGTAGGTCACTCAGATCAAGTTTAAGGTCAGGGAGATCCAGAACTTGTCGTAGTGAACCAGAACAAGACCGAATGTTACATGCCCAAAATAGGTATAGGCAATTTCGATGGAAGTCACAGGTCAGGTAGCTCAAAATGGGTCATGGTTACTCAGAAACTAAATGTCTGGTGACTCAAATGGGTTTGGGTTAACAAGAGTAAAGTTCAATGTCAAGTGACAAGAATGAGCCAAGGTGACTAAAATCGAAATAAAATGTCAAGTGACCCACACTGAATCGATTGAAAAAGACCTTAGACCTTGGACTTTAGCTGCTCCCACGTCAAGCAATGCATAAGGCTGTCAAAGCACTACACTGTGATCAATCCTTCACCAGTCTGCTGGCATCCTTCAAATTCCTTTGGACAGACGTAGGTGTCTCTCCACTGCTTACCGCCAACACATCTTGGGTCGCCCTCATTTTTTCCTGCCTGCTGGGATCCACTTGACGGACTAATTTGTAGGTGTTGTCGTGGGGAGCCTCTATACATGGCCTAGCCAGCACAGACGTCACTTGCAGATGGTGGTCGATGCAAGAAGTTACTGGCATCTCCCTCTTATCTCTTCGTTTGACCCAAAGCTGTTCCACTTGATCCCCAGGATTTTTCCTGAAGCATTTGGTGTCAATGCATCCAGTTTTATCTCCTCAATGGTTTGAAATTACCAGGTTTCAAACCCGTTTAGCAATATGGACAGAATATTTGTGTTGTAGAATCGCAGTTTGACTCTGAGAGTGAATTTCGTATTTGACCGTATTTTGTTCAGTGGATTGAAAGCTGTGGATACCTTCTTCAACTGACATTGCAGTTAATAATGAAGGTCGTTCAAAATGTTGATGGAACTGTCTAAACAGGTGAAGTTCTTTACTTCATCAACTGTCTTCTGATCAATGAAGAAATCTGTTGGAGAATGGTATTCCCCACTCGGCATGTTCTTGACCTTTTGCCACTGATTACAAGGCCGATGTTTTTCTGCATATCCGAGGCATCATCCACTAGATGTTGGAGGTCCAGGATGTTGTTTGTCACAGCAGATATGTCGTCAGTGAGGTCCAAATTAGCAAGGGTATCTCCTTCAGTCAATTGAATTCTTTTCCGTTGATGGCGTGCTTCCTTATCCAATCAATAGTACTTGCAAAGAGGAAAGGGGATAAAATGCACCCCCTTGCCTGACACCTGTAAGAACTTAATACATCCCTGTAGTCATCTTCTGTGTGGCTTTGGCACTTGGAGTTGTTGTACATCTGCTCTGTGGCTGATACCAATTTTGGCGGGATGCTGTTGGACTTCAGAATCTTCCATAACGATGGTCTATGGACACTGTCGAATGGTTTCGTAAGTCGATGAAGCTGATAGCCAGAGGGATCTGTTATTCTCCACACTACTCGGTAATCTGTTCTAGGGTAAAGATCTGCTCTGCATAGGAACGATTAGGACGAAAGCCTACCTGTTCTTCACGCAGCTCATTGTCAACACTGTAACAAAGTCTGTAATGTATGGCCTGGCAGTAAACTTTCTCAGGAAATCATAGCAGAGTGACTCCCCTCCAGCTGTCCTATTCAGAGACATTTTCTTCCTGGGGGACGCAGACCACCTCGCCTTTTCTCCAATTCTCTGGGATGATGCCAGAGCTCCAAACTTGGTTGCAGGGGCCACACATCCAGTCCCCTCCTCCTTTTAGCATCTCCACTGTTGTGTCATGAACTCCGGGGGACTTCTTATCCTTCAGCGTCTTAATCGCTCTCCTAATCTCTTTCCCTGTGAAGTCACTGGTGTTGACATGGAGTGGCCATGGTGGTCATCAGCCTCAGCTAGAGAAGCAGGTTGGG